>CAUYQG010106845.1:0-62147 GCA_963574415.1 Tarsius wallacei
GAGGCTGAGGTGAGTGGAATGCCTGAACCCGCGGGTTTGAGACCCGCCTGGGCAAGCGAAACCTCATCTCTACAATAAATCAAAAAATTAGCCGGGTATGGTAGCGCACGCCTGTAGTTCCAGCTACTTGGAAGGCTGAGGCTGAAGGATCGCCGGAGCCCAGCAGGTCGAGGCTGCTGTGGCCGGGAGCGGCCACTGCACTCCAGTCTGGGCAACAGAGTGAGACTCCAACTCAAAAAAAAAAAAAAAAAAAAGTGGAAAAAACCTCTCTTAAATATTCTTATAATAATCTACTAAAATGTATGCATTAAAAAGGACTTAATACTTGATCATTTAACACGTAATGAATACACGGGTGAATCTGTGACTTACAGACAGTATCAGATATGAACTGCATTTTCCATCTATACTGCAATAAATATGTGTTCTAATTAGATACATGCAAAAATACACACTGATGCAATTAACATAACAAAATAAAATAATCAAATAAGGCCAAAAAATGGCCCTATAATAAGAGAATAAAGGAACACTGAGAATGAATATGTTTTTCTCAAGTTTTTTTTTCTTTTGAGTCAGAGTCTCACTCTGTCACCCGGACTGGAGTACAGTGACAATCTCAGCTTACTACAGCCTCAATCTCCTAGGCTCTGGTGATCTTTCAGCCTCAGCCTCCTGAGTAGCTGGGACTACAGGCATGTGCCACCAAGCCCAGCTAATTTCTCATTTTTTTGTAGAGACAGATCACATTGTGTTGCCCAGGCTGATCTTGAACTCCTGGGCTCATGCAATCTTCCCACTTTGGCCTCCCAAAAGGCTAGGATTACAGGTGTGGGCCACCACATTTGGCCTCAAATTTCTTGTATATCTTTTATACTTCTTGGAAGAGAAGTTATCAAAATAAATTTCATTGGTATGAAACCACATATATGTATTTATATTATTTTGAAATCAGTCTGTTTTTTCAGCATTTGTTTTCCTGGGGACTTTATAATTGACCTTATTTTAAAAATCACTTTCATCTAATGTAAGTTCTTTCAAATCCTAGGCTTATATAGCATTCTGTTTATTTGCTATTTTTTCAACTTTGGTCCTCTGCATTTTTGCTTACAAATGCAAGCTAGTTTGCAAACTAATTTCGCAAAATTTAATTTTTTATTTGAGCCTAATATCTTGAAACCTTCTATTAATTGAGTTTCTTTCAATTAGGATGTGATGGCTATCATTAGTGTAATCATTTTCCTCCCTTATTTTGGGAATAGTTTGAGAATTATGGAAGAATACACATTTCCATTTGTGAACTTCTTGCGAATTCTTATCTCATTCAATATTTGTCTTTTGAAGAGCCACAGATTACGCTTTGAAGCCAGAAAGCAGCCTTCCCTTGTGTATCTGTGCACAAATATCTATCGCCAGGAAACAGAACAATTCTGATATAAAGATCACATCAGATACCCCAAAGCAACAGGTTGAAAACTGAAATTAGAATCTTAGTTATCACTTATTTTTAAGTAATGATGAAAGAATGAAGTCACTGAAATAAAATCGGAGTGAACAAAATACTCCTACAGAATTTTCTCAAAAGCTTCCCACCACATTTCTCTTTGCTTTTTTCTCAAATGAGCAATCATTAGAAAATGTTTACTAACATACTTTAAATTCCTCATTTTCTAACAGAAGAAGGGATTCCCCTTGCCACCACAATGAAAAAATACTCTGTAGTAAAAAACCCAGCTTTCATGGGCTTTTCTTTCTGCACCCCTTTAAGGAATTAACTTAAAAATATCAAGCTGTAATTTTAACATTGTTTATAAGTAACAATTGCTCAGAATATCTGTTTTATTAGAGGCCATATACAAGTTAAATGCAGAATTGTTTTTCCTAAATTCAGAATGCTGAGTAAATTAGACTTCCTAATGTAAAGTCACTTAGAAGTGTGACTTTGGCTAGTTTTGAGGCCATTACTATGTGTTAAATCTATATATTTTAAAATTCCATTATTATTTTAAAAAGACCTGTACATCCCCAGTATATACTAAACATAGGACAAAATTAACAAAGACCCCAGCAAAATGAGACTTTACTGGAATCGTTTTTACTACTTTAGTGATATCCTTATCTCCATTCTAATTGTTTGTACATAATAATTTTTGCATTTGTTTGAAACTAAAATTCCAAGTTTTCTTTTGGGTATGAGAATAAAAAGAAAGGTAGATCCCCCCCCCCCCCACTCCCATTTCTCCATTTCCCTTCCCAGGCCTGCTTTACTTTCAGCTTAAGCCTCACTGCAAAAGGGAAGAAAATTGATCTGTGGGCACCAGCAGCCTTTGGGGCACCAGCCGGTTCACTATCTGCTAAACTGACTTGGGGAGAAGGGATCCATGCTCTTACCGAAGCAGCTGTGTGATTGCTGGGAAAGGCCTAAGTAAGATCCCCACTCAACCTCAGAGCCCATGGATTTCCACTTCTGTGCTCCACTCTACCTTCCCTAGTCCTGTGACCTGTCCACCACGGCTCGCCTCACCCTCATCTCACTGAATCTGAGAACAGACATGGCAAAGGAAGGTTGCTTTTTCTTTTTTGAGTCAGGTTCTCACTCTGTTGCCCAGGCTGGAGTGCAACGGCACGGTCATAGCTCACCGCAGCCTCTACCTCCTGGGCTCAGGTGATTTTCCACCTCAGCCTCCTGAGTAGCTGGGATTACAAGTGCTTGCCATCCACATGGCTAATTTTTTTAATTTTTTTTTTTTTGTAAAGAGTAGGTCTCGCCATGTTGCCCAGGCTAGTCTCGAACTCCTGGGCTCAAGCAATCTTCCCATGTTGACCTTACTAGGATTACAGGCGTGAGACACTGTGCCTGGCAAAGGGTTGCTTTTTGAACCAAATTTGTTTGACTGAGACGAGCTGACTGGAAGGTGTTAAGAAATATGAGGCCACACTGGGGCTTGGTGAGGAAGTGTTCAGTGATACATGAGGGACATCTGCCATGAGTGTGAGAGCCAGAAGCGGTGGCTCCAGTGGCTGGCCTCTTGAAAGAACAGACTTTGGGGGGAAGATGGATTGCATTGAGTCATTGTCTTAAAATGAATGTGAGTCATGGTTTTTAGTGTTTCTTTTTCTTCTATTCTTATTTTTTTCTCCCTTCACAAAAAATAGAAGGAGCATGGTGATCTTGCTATTGAAAGACGAAACTTGAGACATCCTAATTCTGGACTAGCATTTACTTTTTATTTAGAAAGTCTTAGGCAATGTATATAAAATTCCAAGATTTGGAAAAAGAGCAACAAAATAAGTTAAAATACTATACCTACCCCTCTAGAACTGAGAAAGTAATATTATCTCCATTTCATCAATGGAGAAGCTAATAGCAAAGAAATTCAGTGCTTTTAAGAAAGAATGGCCACCATGTCCTTGTTTTGTTTATTTAGCTGCCACACATTAATCTTTTTTTCCTTTTCTATTTTGAAAGCTCAGGATTGGTGTTTTTAAGACAATACATGTCAAATTCTCAAATTATATTTCTTTGTATATTCACACTTTGCTTCATCAGCAAATCTCATTTATATGAACTAGGTAGATGACAGAAATGTTAAATGGCTCTAGTAAACAAATTAAAGTCACATGTAGTTCATTGCCAATTGTTCAAGTTTAAATTATAATGCTTTCTCTTTATTTTTACCAAAACCTATTTCATCTCTACTTAAGGAAGATATGATTGAACTATTAATATTTTCCTCTGTGAAAATAATATAAATGTGTCACATATCTGGGTCCAGAACTGCAAATATGAGTATACATTGACCATTTTTTCTTTCCTTATTAAAAATGAGAAACAGAAGAGATCATTTATTTTTAATAGATTTTGGATATTTTTGAATTAACATGATGCTTAAGAGACTATTAGAAAGTTACAGTGTAAGATACTCTCTTAAGATCATATTTTCTCAATAAAATTGAATCCTTTTTGTTTTATGTTGTTTATCCTAATACACTTTTTAAAGGAGAACACATTTATTGAGTGCTCATTATGTAACACTATTATATTGGGCATTTTGCATGCATTGTCTCATTAAACTCTGTTCAAGGTATTATTAGTCCCACTTTTGATATGAGAAATAGAGACCTGGGGAGATTACTAGCCTATCCCTTACCAAATAGCCGATAAATAAGAGAACAAGGATTTAAATACAGAATTTATTGAATATGAGACCCATACTTCTTTCATAATTCTGTGCTGCCAATCTGTTAATGGTCTATGTGTGTCCCAGAGAATGTAATATATATTTTTATATGTGCAGGCATGTTTGTACACATGCATCTATTTTTTATTATACATAGATTATAAAAAATATAAGCTCTCTTTTATTAAACAAAATATAGATTACAGGCTGTATCCTAAATTATTGAATAACTTTTAAAAAATATCTTCTCATGTCCCTGCAGAAAGACATGCTACTAATCTGAATTCTAGTAAGATATTCCCAATCACCTGACAGTTGAAAGACATATTGCAATCAACCTGTTTAGCTTATTTTAACACAATTTTTTATTGCTCCAGTCTAAATCTAAACCAGAGTTTAGCAAATTCTTTCTGAAACTATAAGATAGTAAATATTTTCAGCTTGTTAGCCATACACTCTCTGTCTCAACTGTTATAGTTTGAAAGCAGCTATAGATAATATGTAAATGAGTGGCTTGGCTGTTTCTATAAAAAACTATATTTACTAAAAGAGGCTGCAGGCCCATGGCTGTAGTTTCCTGATCCTTGATGGAAACAATTGTGTATGTCATTTAGGCTAATAAATGGATTTAACCTTTGACATCTCATGAACTGTGTCTTCTGACTTATGGAACATAAAGAATAAAAATACCAATGCAAGGTTAATAGCGCTTTGATCTTTATTCCTTAGTTACCTATTCAGTTTTCATGAGTAAATGATCATAAACAAGAGTTCTCTTATTTGGGAAATTGTATTTCAAACTTCTCCATCTCAGTAAATGGCAATTCCTGTGTTACAGTTCCTCTAGGCTAAATACACTGAAGTCTTTATGGATGCCTCTTTCTCTCATAGCCCATAAACAATATGCCAGCAATTCTGTTCAATATACCTTCCAGATATATTCAGAATCCAGCCTTTTCTCACTGTGGCCCAAGGACTCTCCTTCCTGGATTGTTAAGTAGCCCTACTAAATGGTCTGCCCTGTGCCCATGCACCCCTGGAGTCTGTGCTCCACAGGGATTCTATTAAAACAGAAGTCAGAGCGCATTATCCTTCTACTCATACCCTTCGAATTTCCTGCACCACTCACATTTAAAGCCCAAGACTTTCTATTGACCTCCAAAGGCTTTAATTTCTCCTCCTCTCTTTTCCCAATTCTGTGTCTCTCATCCCTCATTTCTGTGTTGTATGTCGTGTCAAAGATAAAGCTGAAAATGAGTGAAGTATAAGGACAGATTAAGAGAGTTCAGTGTGAACTGAACTCAACCTCTATTTCTATAGAAGCAATGGGGCATTTTTAAGAGAGAATTAGAGAGTAGGAAGGAAGGCAAGTGGGGGCTCAGTAGAGTCAGGGAAGTAAAAAATTACAAAGGGTTAGTTGGTGTAAATGTGATTAGGCCAGCTATGTTTGCAAATTTTCAAAGTTATGATTTTTATCCTGTCCTAGAGACTAGGAGACAGGGACACTGCTCTCAGGTTTTGGCTGGAACAAACAGATTTTTTTTTTTGCAGCCTGGCATTTTCCTCAAGTAAGCACTTTAAGGGAGGGGCTTGAATCATCTTGGGGATGTAGTGCTGAGCTGTTAGAAACTAAGTTAGTGTGTGTTCAAGTCTTTTTGGCCAAAGTTGAGGCATAGTTGAGAAGAGGGCTCAGAGCAACTGGACTAGAGTTTAGTCAAGGAGGTCATCTTTGTCTTTCATTGTAGGTACAAACAAATCAGAATTCCACTACTGCCACTTGCTGGCTGTAAGATTTTAGGCAAGATACTTAAACTAATGTGCTTCAGTTTTCTCATCTATAGAAGGGAGATAATGATAGTTCCTATCTGTTGGGATTGCGGTTAAGCAAATTAATAAGTTTAAAGCCCAGTAAATGTTCAGTAAATTTAGTTATTATACTTCTCCTTGAAGTGTGTTACAATGGATAAGTTAAGACATATTATCAAGTAGCTAATGCAAGGCCCTATGTGATAAATACCTTAGAGTACTTGAAATAAAGAATTACAGAAGATCAACTTGAGCATGAAGAGAGTAATTGCAACAATACTTTAGTCAGAACTGCAATAATAATTTTCTAGAGAATGTTATAGAAGCAGATTAGAATCTACATTTCTCTCTTGCTTTATTAGGAAAATCTTTATGGAGGCAGTGGGATTTGAAGAATGTAGTTCAAAAGGTAAGAAGAGAAGTTTGGAAACAAAAATTAGAATTCCTATAAAGGCAAGATTCTGGAAGTAGTGCAAATGAAGTAATCAGAACCTTAACTTTTATAATTTTGTCTTTAAAATAACCTAGTAATTTTTAAAGGTATAATATGCTAAGAGTGACATTGTAGGTGTAAAAAGCAATCACTGTTAGACATAAGTAAAATTTCAAAGTGAGGTTGATTAAAATACGATGATAGACTGGGTGCGATGGCTCACGCCTGTAATCCCAGCACTTTGGGAGGCCAAGGCAGGAGGATTGCTTGAGCCCAGGAGATCGAGACCAGCCTGGGCAATATAGAAAGATCTCATCTCTACAAAAAGTAACTTAAAAAAACTTAGCTGGGCATGGTGGTGAGTGCCTATATTCCTAGCTACTCGAGAAGCTGAGGTGGAAGGATCACCTTAGCCCAAAAGGTAGAGGCCATGGTAAGCTGTCATTGTACCACTACACTCCATCCTGGGCAACAGAGACCCTGAATCAGCAAACAAATAAACAAACAATCAATTAAGGGATATTTGGTGTTTCAAATAGGTCTCAAAAGGTAAGTCTAAAGCACTTGAATATTTTAATCAACAGACTAATTTTATATATGCAGTCAGTTACATCATAACAATGTTTCAGTTAATGACGGACTGATGATGATAATGGAGCTGAACAATTTCTATCTCTTAGTGATGTAACCTTTGTAACATCATAACACATGTGTGTGGTGATGCTGGTATTAACAAACCTACCACACTGCCAATCATATAAAAGTATTGCACATATAATTATATACAGTACATAACACTTGATAAATATAATAAATGACTATGTTACTGGTTTGTGTATTTACTATGCTTTTTATTGCTATTTTAGAGTATATTCCTTATACTTATTTTTTAAAAAGATAACTTTAAAAAAAAGCCTCAAGCAGGTCCTTCAGGAGGTATTCTAGAAGAAGGCATTGTTATCATAAGACATGACTACTCTGTATGTGTTATTGACCTTGAGGACGTTCTAGTGCAACAAAGTGTGGAGGCAAAGACAATGATATTGATCATACTGACCCTGTGCAGGCCTAGGCTAATGTGTATGTTTTTATCTTAGTTTTCAACAAAAAGCTTAAAAAGTAAGTAATTTTTTAAATAGAAAAAAATACAGAAAAAGATATAAAGAAAGAAAATATTGTTTAACCACCATACAGTGTATTTTTAAGCTCAATATTATTATAAACAGTCAAAACATTAACAAATTCAGAAGCTTACAGTAAGCTGTTTAATTTATTTTTGAGGAAAGAAAATTTTTTAATAACGTTACTGTAGCATAAGTGAACAGTGTTATAAAGTCTGCAGTAGTGTGCAGTAATGTCTGAGGCCTTCACATTCACTCACCACTCACTCACTGACTCACCTAGAGCAACTTTCAGTCCTGCAAGCTCCATTTATGGTAAATGCCCCTATGAAGGCGTATCATTTTTTATCTTATATACCACATTTTTTACCAAACCTTTAAAATATCTAGATATGATTAGATACACAAATACTTACCATTGTATTACAGTTGTTTCCAGGAGTGGTACAGTAAAATGCTGTACAGGTTTGTTGCCTAGGATTAATAGCTATATTATATAGCTAAGGTATGTGGTAGACTATATCTTCTCAGTTTGTAAGTACACTCTATGATATTCACATGATGATGAAATTTCCTAAGGATTTATTTCTCAGAACATATCCCCATTGTTAAGTGATATATGACTGTATTTAATATATAGTAAATATAATTTAATATATACCTCTATCTTTATGTAGACAAAATTTATATTTTAAGAAGAGAATATAAATTATTTTCCAGTATATATGGAACATTTATTTAAAAATTACAGAGCTAGACATTAAGAAATTTTAGTTGACTACAGTAGCTACAGTTTTTATACTCTCATCTGCTGATGATAATCTGGTAAAACTAGAAAAATAGACCAAGAAAAGATATCATGGAAAACTTAGCTACTTTAGAAATTAAAGATCATTTTTCTGCACAACGCCTGAAACAAAGACAAAATCAAAACTGAAATTTTAGATTGTCTTGAGAGGAATAATAAGGATAGTAGACATCATGAGACCAAGCTGATGCAGTATTCAGAGAAAAATTAATAACCTTAAATTTTTTATAATGAAATAGAATAAAGTAAAATATAAATATAAATTGAAATGAGGATAAACACAATAGAATCAATGAAACAGGAATTAATAAACAAAAATGGTAAAAAAAATAAGTTGGTTAAAAAAATAGAAAACAAAAAACCATTTCTTTGAAATGTCCTTTACAATTGATAAACTAATGGAAAGCCTAAATATTTTTAAGATACCAAAAATTATGCATTCTTTAGGATTTTTAGACACTGTTATATACAACTGTATCAATAAATTTCATGATCTTGAGGAAATGGATGATTTTCTAGAAAATATTTAATATTTAAATTGACCTAAGAAAATATTTTAAAATCTGAACATACACACACACATATGCAAACTTTTAAAGCTGATAACTATTTAACTAAAAATAGACTAAGAAAGATTAAAAACACATATGACGGGAAAAGGGTTAAAATACCAAATACACAAAGAGATCCTTGAGAAGGCAGGCAGCCCAGAAGAAAAGTGAAGAATATGAATGCTAAATTAACAGAACGACAAAAATTTGATCCTGTGAATAATCAGAGAAATTGAAGTTAAGAAAAAAGTGAGTTCCCATATTTTTTCACTCATTAATTTGGCAAAAATTCAAAAGAACTGTGATAGACAAAGCTTTTAGGGATGAGAAGACATGGGAAAGTCTCATACATTGCTGGTGGAGGGGTATACTCTGCCACAAGCTTTTTAGGAAAGTTATCTACAGTTATCCTCTAAAGTAAAAATACTCATATTCTTAAAATTGTGGGAGAACATTCTACAGAATGTTAGGCAGTAAGTGAAAGACTGAGTTAAGTTACATCTCTTGCCCTAGAAATGTTGTCATTGTATATTAAGTGAGAAAAGTTGCCATTGTATATTAAGTGAGAAAAACAAACTGCAGAGTCATGTGCAAATGACTCTTAATAAAAATAAATGAAAACAAAAAGAATCCCCAATACAGAGGGTGCCAAAAAAAGTATACACGTTTTCAGAAAGGAAAAAAATGTATTAAAATTGTAATACTCAATATATACCGCCAAGTCATGTTTGACTTCTGCAATTACAAGAGGTACTCAAAGTGGTTACCATCAGCATCCAGGCACTTCTGATTAATGCAGACTACTACAGGACTTGTTGTTGTGCAAGGCCTCCTGGATCTTCCCTTGTGCACATCACACACAGCACCATGCGTCTCAAACTTATCATGAATGTTTGCAATTGTTAGGCGTGTTGGAGGTTCTGTTGCATACTCATGCCTCCGTTTTCTTTGTACTTCCACAACGTTTTCAAATTTCAAATACCACTTCAAAGTGGTCTTGTGCTCCTTGAAAGACAACCCTGCTTCCACCATTTTCTTTGACTGTCCTGCCTGTCCCATGGTGACACTAACATTTGTTTGATTAATGCCATCTTTTGAGTGAACATCATTCTACATGTTGCTACCGTGATTCGAATTCAACTTCAAAAAGTAATATATAGATAACATCTCTTAAAATGTGTATATATATTTTTTGGCATCCCTGGTATATGTGTGTGTGTTTGGTTATATATTTTTTTAGGTGGGCATGGAGGAAATTGTAAAGAATCCCAGCAGGCTGTAAATACTACTGCCCTTGGAGAGGTAGCAATGGAGAGGATAAAAGCTAATTTTGAGGGCATATTTCTAAATTATTTTATCATTAAAAAGATCATTTATTTTGTGATTGTAAAAAATTAATAAAGAAATAAACAATATTGCAAACAAAAAGGATACAGCTGGATCTTCTACCTTCCACATAAATCCCTAATGTTTTAGAAATCTCTAGAGGAGTTTTCCATACAGTGCCTCTAATTGATAAATTTTTAATTCCTATTCCTCTGCTTTGCAACAGTGCTGTTAAGAGAGCCTGATTAATTAAAGAATTTAGGAAATTTGGTACACATTTAGAAAGAAATAGAGCCAGATTTGTAGGAGGTCATTCTTCTATTATAGTCGGTCTAAAGATATTTGTGGAAGGCAACCATGCATATCTTTCCACATTAGCAAGGAAAGTGATTCTCTTTGCACTTATTAGCCTCCAGAAAAATTCTCTTTGTTTCACTTATTTTCAGATTTATGTAATCTGAATTAATATTTCAATAACCCTATTCAAGAAAAGCATTTGGAACCATTCCACATGAATGTTGCATTCTTTAAGCAAAAGTGCAGAACACACTCTTTCAAGACACAGATTGCGTTTCACAGATAATGTATTCTCCTTAATCATGTATAAAGGGACAAATCTGGTGTACACATTAGAGGGATATAGCTCTGTCTTAGCAGGCAAAAGTCACCCCATCTAACAAACTCACAGCACTTTTAAAGAGGAGGGTATATAAAAATAGCAAGTATATTTCTATTGTACAATGTGTCGTACTCCCACCCTCAGCTAATCCAGTAATAAATGAAAACATTTGCCATGGCAACATCCATTTATAAAGGGCAAATGATGTTTCTGAGAGATTGGAGTATTTCCTTTCATAGATTTCAGATGCACAGTTAACACTTTAATAACCTTATTTAGTAATTCTTTATACACATATAAGTGAAAAAAGCTTTATTCGATTTTTTTTTAATTTAGTTTTTATTTTTTTCAGTTAGAGACTCACTCTGTTGCCCAAGCTGGAGTGCAATGGCACACTCATGGCAACTGCAGCCTCAACCTACTGGGTTCAGGTGAATCCTTCCACCTCAGTCTTCCAAGTAGCTGGAACTACAGGCCTGTGCTAACATGCTCGGCTTATTTTTTTATTTATTATAGAGACGATGTCTCAACAAGTTGCCTAGGCTGGTCTCGAACCCCTGAGGCTCAGGCAATTTTCTCGCCTCAGCCTCCCAAAATGCTGGGATTACAGGCTGTAGCCACCGTGCCTGGCTATTTGGTTATTTTTAAATATTGCTATTTTGAAATAAAATTCAAAGCAAGACAACAAATTCTTAACAAAAATTGACATCAAGTTGAATATAAGCAGAAAAATACCACTAAAACATTTTAACCTTCACTATTTATGGGAATAAAAATTATTTAATGTGGTAAACTGTGCTGAATTATGGTTAAATCATTTGCTTCCAACTGAATGATCACTTTGCTATGAAAATGCAAATTCTCTGTTTACCTCACTATTTCTACAATTTATGTTGTCAGTTATAATATTTAGCCTCCTCATTTTGGACATATTAGTATATTAATTTTATTTCCTTAATGTATTTTTCATAAACGCTAAGGCATTATTTCACAGATATTCTACTGTAATGGTTTCATCTACTTGACTCAGACGATGAAGGCAGACATTGTTAAATGTAAGAAAGAAGATAGTTTGATAGCCTGAGTAAATGCAAGCATTAAAGAGGTGACTGTAGAGGGGTCAAACAAGTTTAGAAGTTAACAAATAGTTTCTATATTGTTTCTCTGTTGTCATAACGACTCTGTAATACAAAATGGAAAAAATTGCTCTTAAGGGTAAGGAAATTAAGTTCCTGCCCTAAATAGCTTATAGTCAGGAGCAAAAAATTTATCTTACTCAACATGATTTCTTTGACTCTGCCAGAGGTAAATAACGTTCTGTCTTAGACTTCTCATTTATATAATCAGTAAGCTTGGGTCTAGAAGCCCGGGGTTGTTGGGTATAAGGAAACTTCTAGTCCTTCAATCAATTATGGCAGGCATCTATTGAAATAAATAGGGTATTTCATACAGTTACTGCCCACAATATTCCCTTTTCACTTTGGTTTGTGATGACCTATAAACCTTCTACAATTGCCAGAGAGATTTGAAGCACCAGTGAAGCAAATAAAAGCCAAATCTAGCACTGCTTTAATGCTTTCAAGTCTACTGCTGTTTGAAGACTCCCAGTTTATTGGAAGACAGTGTGCATTTATTTCCCCACTTTTCTCTTTCCCAAACATGTATTCCCCAAGATCCAAAAAGTCAATTGTCAAAAACGTTTACAAATACTCTGTGACTCTAAGATAGTTTCCTTGTATTTGTAAAATAAACCCTCCAGAACATATTTTTCATAATTAAGATCTTATAGAGGATAGAGATTAGCAAACCTGTGTTTCACTGTCCTGTTTACAGTTGTTATAAAGAAGGGCATTCATTAAATTAAGAATGATCTTGTCTCTTAATTGTAGAAGTCAGTTCTGAAAATTATTGAGAATGAACCTTTTCTGCAAGATAAATTCAAACCTTCTAGCAAAACCCAAAGATAGTATAACATATATATTAGTATTAATAGAGTTAATTCAGGAATATATAATATTTAAAGTAATTTTTCCAGAACATTGAAGTGTTACAAGGTTGAAATAATTTTCCAACTCTTTTTAAAAAAAATATCAGTCAGCCAGACCATTTTCCTTCTCAGGCTCTTATCAAATAAACTTATGTTGCCATTGTTCTTTACATTTATTTTTCAATATTTAAACGCCAATTACTATATTGTTACAGAATGTGTGTTCCTTTCCCTATGAACCTACCTGATTCCCTCAAACTGATCTGATTTGAGTGCGATAATTTGTATCACTCTTGTAGGTCTATTGTATTGCTACTTCCGGTGATTAATTTTTAGTTTTAAGTATCTCACAGTAAAGGATCTCTGAAACCAATAACTGCATCATATTCATCTTTGTGCAAGGATTTGTCAGTGTATGCACATACCAAGCAAACAAACATCACAATATTTATTTATTTATCCATTTACTTTTTTGAGTTGGAGCTTCACTCTGTCACCCAAGTGGAGTGCAGTGGCATGATCACAGCTTACCGCAGCCTCGACCTCCTAGGCTCAGGAGATGCTTCTGCCTCAGTCTCCCAAGTAGCTGGATTGCAGGTGTATGCTACCACACCCAGCTAATTTTTAAAACTTCTTGTGGAGATGTGCCCTCACTATGTTGCCCAGGCTGGCTCAAACTCCTTGGCTCAATTGATCCGCCCATCTTGGCAGCCCAAAGTGCTAGGATTACTGGCAGGAGCTACTGCATCTGGCACAATCAATATTTAAAAGAAGCCAGCTTCTACCTGTCCCGCAGAAAAGATGTTGTTCACACAATATCTTTTATATTGTGTCTTGTACATAGAAGGTACTCAGTGAATATTTATTGATTAATAGATCTTCCCTGAATCTATACTTAGTTATTTCTCCTGCTCTTGGCTTCAGGTAGGAAAGCAAGGTCGCTGATGACACATATGATATAATAAAGATTGCCTGTCTAGATAGGGCTATATTCCTAGTGCCTTACAGAGTACCTGGTACTTAGTAGGCATTGCTAAATATTTGGTAGGAATTTATATTTATTGGTAGTTGTTATGGTTTGGATATAGTTTGTCTCCACCATAACTAATGTTGAAAATTGATTCTCAGTGTGACACTGTTGGGAAGTGGGGCCTAGTGGGAGGTGTTTGGGTCATGAGGGCAGATCCCTGATAAGCAGATTAATACCTGCCCATGAGGGGTGAATGAGAATGGATTAGTTCCCAGAGGACGGGTTGTTGAAGAAGATAGTCTCAGTTTCTCTTTCTTGCTTCCCCTCTCACCATGTGGTCTCTTTCCTTGAGACCACTTCCCTTCTGCTTTCTGCCATGGGTTGAAGCAACCTGAGCCCCTTACCAGATGCAGCTGCCCAATCTTGAGCCTTCCAAGCACCAATATTGTGAGCCAAATAAATCTCTTTTCTTGATAAATTACCCAGTCTTAGGTATTGTGTTATAGCAACACAGCATGGACTAAGACAGTTGTGTTCTTGGTCAAGCCTCAAAGCACATTAACAACTACAGATTGATTAGCCAGCTAGACTTCAAAGGGATTTATATGTAGTGAATATCTCATCTTCTTGGTTAGAATGGTTGGAACCACATTGGTTCTTGGTTAGAATGGTTGGAACTCACACCTGTAATCCCAGCCTTAATGGTCTGAATTCTAGAGGTCTACAATTCTTTTCATTTCTCCTTTTGAAATGTCTTTCAAAATTTCCCATGTTCCTCTATGTTCCAGCTACACAGGTTTCTTTCATTTCCTTGTACTTACTATACTCCCTCCCAAGAGCCTTTGCCCATGCTGTTTTCTTGCTGAATTGCTCTTTTTTCCCAGTGTAATCTGCTTAACAGCTTCCCATCTTTCAGATCTTGTCCTGGTCATCACTTTCTCAGAGAAGCTTTTCCTAACCACCTCCCACCCCCTATTTCTCCTCTACCCCCACTCGTCACCACTCAGAGTGCTGTTGTAGCTTTCCTAGAACACATGCCTCTTTTTCAGATGAACTGTCACAACTGCATTTGTACATTTGTTAACACCATGATTCAGTTCATTCCCCGGTTTCCTCATCAGACTGTAGGATGCACATCTGATTTTGCTCATCATGTATCCCCTCTGCCTAGTCTTGTGTGTGGCAATAATAGACTTGGGATATATTTGTGGGGTGCATAGACATATGGGGCATATGGCAGGGTGAATGGATGGATCTCCACTGCTACTTTCCAATTGTAGACCTAGCCCAGATAGCAATACATCCAGCTCCATTGCTTCCCCCCTTCCATTGCATCCTCACTGCTCATTCTCAGTTTTGTCAAAGTGTTCTTCCTTCTTCCTCTTAAAGGGCCATACCCCTGATTCCATGCTTCACACCCCATGCAGTCACCATGACTAACATTACATCTAAAGAGATCTAACTTAGATCAGGTTGAAATTCTCTAATCTAAATTAAATAAGATTCTGAATTGAAATCTAAATTCTCTTCATCTTGCAAGTTCTTTTATTATCTGGCTTTATTCAGTCTACCCGGCTTTCTTTCTCAGAACTCCCCAAAATGTCTCCTCTGTGTCTTATAGTTCCGATACCACTTTGTGTCTGCCTCAGCCACACTTACGGCCATCTCAGGGTTTTACTCAAACTGTATTTTCAGCTCAGAGTTTCTTCCTCTTACCTTTGTTTTTCTGTATTCCCCACCTCCTGTGTGGAAACCACTTCTCTTTTTAGGACTTCTGAGATGCTGAGAGAAACACAGTGACTTCCTTTTGTTTTACTTTTTCTTTCAAGTGATATTTTAATTAAAAATACTTTTTTATAGATATTAAAATGTTTGTAATTAATATGCTAAGACTATATGAACACTTGGCATCATTCAAAATGTAAACCCTAGCTGGGCGTGGTGGCTTATACCTGTAATCCCAGCACTTTGAGAGGTTGAGGCAAGAGGATTACCTGAGCCCAAGAATTCAAGACCAGCCTGGGTAACATGGCGAGATTTCGATACCTCATCTCTACAGTAAATCAATAAATTAGCCTGGTGTGGTGGCACATGCCTGTAATCCCACCTATTTGGAAGACTGAGGTGTAAGGATCGCCTAAGCCCAGCAACTTGAGGTTGTGGTGAGCTGTGTGATCATGCCACTGCGTTCCAGCCTGAGTGACAGAGTGAGACCGATTAAAAAAAAAAAAACCAGTAATCCCGTGCTTAACTAAATGTAAAAAGGAGAGAGTTTTAGGACTTTAAGAACATAATGTTTTAAAAATAAGAGACTTTAATAAATTTCAGGACTTCCCTTTGTTTTTGAGGTTTCCAGTTTATAATTTTTTAAATACTAAGACATGCCAAGAGAGAAGTATAAAAACAAGGTTGTATTTTATGTGCTGGATATTCTCCATTGGCCTCTCCAGATGTCCTTTCCGCCCTTCTCCAGTCTACTCCATGGTGCAGGAGATCATCCTTTATGGACCACATCAATGGACTCCCTTGTTCTCTGGCTTCCTGTTGACCGTAGTCTGTGGGAGGGACTGGTAGAGGACTGGCAAGCAAGAGGAGAATGAGGTCAGGGTGCTTATTTCCTTTGTTTCTTTTCTGCTGGGCAGCAGGTTGATGGTGACTGGATTTCTCTCCTGATGTCATAGTTCCTATCGTCTTCTATGGCTATAGCAGTTTCTGGTTTTGATAACTCTTCTTCTTACCTTACTGCTCTATACATCCCATAGGTGTTTTAACATCCCTTGGGTCCTCCCTTGACCTAGCCATCTTTGTCCTTGGTTCCTTGGTTAATTTCTTCTCAATTGTTCCCTTTGTTTGCACCTTCTCTTTTCTAAAGGAACCTTGACAGATATCATTTAAATATTAAGTATAACAAATCAATACTTTCATTGTAGAAATGGTGCAGTGCAATATACAGTGCCATTCATAAAATAATTACAGAATTTTTAAAATGTATTAATTCATGTGCATTACAAGAGGTGGGGTCTGAACACAAGTGGAAAGTTATAAAATGGATATGATCTTTTTTCAGTCCTGTCTTGTTTCTCTGGCTTTGCATACTTTTCCTAGGAGAAAAGGCCTTCTGTGATTGGCCCAGCCAAGTGATCCTCTTCTCCTACCCTCTGATTGGTCCTGCCCTGGACCAAGTCATCTCTCTGATCTCTTCCTTCATTGAGTTCTTATTACTTCTCTGGTCCTTACTACAAGGCTTAGTACTGCACCATTTTCTAATAGGACTTAAGTCTTATCCATTAGGTTCTAAAGTTTCTGAAAGAAAACAATTTTTGGTATCTATTTTTATGGCCCAGGAGCAAAAAATATATATAGAATGAGTTTTTGTTGTTAGGTTTATTGATTGTTGGGTTGATTGGCTGGTAACTAGGATTCCTGGGTACAAGCTGTATCTTTTTTTCATTTTAAACATTTTAAAAAATATTATTCTATATTAAAGTTGTGGGATACAAATCAGGATTGCGTACAGTCACCTAATGTATACAAAATCAAAAGGCACATATAGCGAACTCCCACATATCCATCAATGGCTATCAACTCATGGCCAATCTTATTTTATCTATGTTCCTCTACTTTATTCCTCCCCCCAAAACACACATTCAATTGTTTTGAAATATCTACCAGACTTCATGTTCTTTCATTTCATGATATTTCAGTATGTATTTTTAAAAGATATGTACTGTATTTTTAAGCATACCTACGACCACCATTATCATTACCATTAATATCATCAAATATCCAGTCAGTGTCAAATTTCTTTCGTTGTTATATTTTTAAAATGTTGATTTGTTATCACTTGTGATCCAATATTGTCCACATGGCAAATGTAGTTGATATGTCTCTTCTAAGACTCTTGACCATCCCTTTTTCTCATTTTCCTTGTGTGTTTATGAAGAAACCAGGGCATTCTATAGAGTATCCTGCATTTTAGACTTTGTTGATTGTATCACTAGAGTATCATTTAACACGTTCCCCTGTTTTTTGTTTGTTTGTTTCCTGTATTGATACATCTAGAGGCTTAATCAGATTTGAGTTTTTTTAAGACTGTTTCATAGGTGGTGGTATGAATTAGCAACAGAAGATATATAATATCTGATTGTCCCTCTTCTTGTTTTGTTTTGCTTTTTGAGTTGGAGTCTCACTCTGTCACCCAGGCCGGATTGCAGTGGCATGCTCACAGCTACCACAGCCTCTACCTGCTCAGCTCAGGCATCTTTCTGCCTCAGCCTTCCAACTGGCTGTAACTACAGCCTCATACCACCATGCTTGGCTAATTTTTTGGTTTATTGTAGAGACAAGGTCTCACCAAGTTGCTGAGGCTGGTCTTGACCCCCTGGGCTCAGGGAATCCTCTCGCCTCAGCCTCTCAAAGTACTGAAATTACAGGTGTAAGCCACTGTGCCCAATCCCTCTTCTTGTAATGTTAATACTACTTATTAATTAGAAAATGTGAGTATGATTGATCCATTATGAGGTTCCCTATCAGCTGTTCACCTATTTCTTTTAGCAGTCATGGATGATCATCATTGCCCCAAATAATTAGAAATTATATATGATAAGTATTCTAATACTTCTATTTCTTCTCAATTTGTCAGTGGAAATACTTTTTCTTATAAGCTATTTGATCACCTTTAAATGCAGTTTATATTGCTTATGCCAATGATGTTCTGTAACTACAGTATATAAAATGTCAATTTTTCTTATAACACCTACTAAAGGCCATTGACTATAGAAATCTACTTATATAATGATGATGATTTTAAATTGTTTAGTTTTCTTATACTTGTGTGTGTGTGTGTGCATGCGCATGCATGTATGCATGTGAGCAACCTTGAGAAAATACAAGAAAATAAAGCTGATTTTAAAGCATTGTAATTTTTTTGTTGTTGTTCTTCAGTATTAGAAATTTTCCAGACTGGCTTAAAGAAGAATACCATGCATGAAAGTACAGTATTTATTTTTATAATGTAAAATGAATTGATGACAAGTAAAAACATATCTGGAAAACGGGCATTTGCAGTTTCTACAACTGTTTGGTTCATTATAATAATAACTCCATTAACTGTAAGACAAGTATCCACCCCTGGAAATTTAGAAGACAACTTTTGTAGAATCATTCCTTTTTTTTGAGTTATTAATATTGTCTTTGAATGGAAGTTGAAAAATTACAGTGGGATAACTTTGGTTTGATAGCTTTTTAAAAAAATCATAAATAAAATGCTTAAAAGGAAAAAAATGACTCAATGCTCTGGAGCTATTTTTGTAGGAACAAGCCCTTTATGAATGGATATTAGTCATGTAACATAAAATTTAACAAATGAATTCAACCAACATTCACTGCATGCCCAATTCCTATGCCAGGTAGTCTTTGGTAATACAAAGAAGAATAAATTAAGGCTTCCATCCCCAAAACACAGTCCAATAGTAAAGAACAGACTATCAAAAAAGGAGCTTTGTTGTAACTGTAATCTCTAATGCTGATATAGAGATGTTTATGACATACAAAGGAAAAATTAATGAGCATTCTAAAGCATATTTTCTTATTTGATTTTATAGTTCCTCTTAAAAGTTCAAGGCTAAGGATGCAAATCTGTTGAAATGCTTTCTTTATGAGTTGGAAGTCTAAGGAAAATGAATAGGTCTCACAGTCACTATAAGGGAGGTAGGAGAAGCAAAATGACTTTGTCCTTGATCATTATCATTAAATTATGACTCCATCACTAAGCATAAGTACCCCCATGTCTATTGTCCCTCTTCTTTGAAAGAAAAAGTATCATATTTTAGAAGCTACAGTTGCCTTATAATAACTTAGAACTGCATTGGTTTTCTATCTCTTATTTCCCTCCAGATCATCAGGCTTGCTGAACTGGGAATTGACATTTTATCCATTCTTATTTTCTTATATTTGAGTATATCTTGGCAGCTAGTTAAGAGATACAGCAGGAAATTTCTAGAGAAGTACATATTAACATTATTCTTCTACTAGACAAGAAGTCAAGATTTCAAGAATTGTGAATATTCCAGGTCTGTATACTAAAATGAACCTAGTTACCCAAAGATTATCTCTGCTGGTTAAACTTTGGAACTTATTGTATGCCTGTAGCCTACATTACAGATATCTCCTCTTCTTCTCTTGTGACTAACAGAACACCACTTTTGTTCTAGCATTGACCTTCCCTAGCCCAGAAGACAAATCTTAACTTGACCAAACCTATTATGGTCATTGCTTTTCTTATGCTAATGGTTACTTTAGAGATGGGCGTGTGGTATGAATCTGGTCATTTAGATGTGAGAGGAAGTCTTTTGGAGCTGAAGTGCTTCTGGGAAAATTTCATTCTTGAAAAAGGCCTTAAGGAAGAGACATTCCCTCCCCTAGCCTTTGGAAATTGCACTGTGAAGATGTGATACAAGAAGCTGCTGCAACCATCTTGTGATCATGAAGAGAGACTTCATGAGATAAAAGGCAATGTGCTAATATGACAAAGCTGAAAGATGGAAAGAGCCTGTTTCCTTAATGACGTTGAGTTGCTGGGTGAATTAATCATTCTTGCATCTGTTCTACCTCAAACTTCTCATTATGAGAGAGACTACATCTCTGGTTGTGTAAGTCATTTAGAGTTGGTCTTCTGCAATTTGCAACCAGATGCTTTCTTAGTGATGGCAAACCTTTTCTTAGACCTCTTAGATGTGACTGAGATGTCATATATTTGATGTGTGGTCTTTGTGATACATCCTTATGCCTGTGTGCTCAGTACATCTAAGTAGAAAAGGGCTGTTCCATGGTCCTAGCTATGCATTGCCATTTTGCTCTCTAAAAAATCACTGTACCATAAGTGCCACCAGGAATGAAATAAAAATTTAACCATTTTTCAAGTTGAAAATTTTGCTAATAGTTGTGATAAGTATATAAATATATTTGAGCTTTGCAAGATTATTTGCATATTTTACATCTCTTCCACAGGAAGCTAGCAGACAGTGTTATGCTAAGCCAATACCAGTTATCAATGCATAACAGATAATAAACGTACAAATAATACATCAATTTACAAATTGCCCATTGCTTGTATATGTAGCAAAGTCTTACAATTTACACAATATTCTTCAAATATGCAAAGAAAATAAATATTTTACTTTTAAAAATTGATCTAATTTAGCTTCTTAGACCTCTGACCTCTGGGTAGCAAGGAAAGAAAACCTTAAAAAGTATCAGTTAAATGTGTCTTCTGGTTCAAGGCAATCATCTATAATGATCATCTTTAATTAAGCTATAGTCACGCCTCCCTTTTTTGTTTGCCAGTATCGATATATGAATGGCCTTGAATATAGAAGAGATTTCAATTGTTGAGGTTCATTGTCTCTGTTCCCATAATTGGTGTCAACTTTGACAACTGTGATTATGAAATTTTAAAAAAATTTTTAAATTAAAATATGTGGGTACAATTCAGGATTATTATGTTCATTATGTTGATGAGGTGTGTTGATGAGGTGTGCCCCCCCAAGGCAGTTTCCTGCAACTGCCAGTCTCGATCCTGCCCTCCCTTGGCAGTTTCCCACTACTGCCAATCCCTTTCTTATAGTATTATGGTAGTTGTTCAAGGTCTGCTTATGAGTGAGTATATGTGATACTTGGTTCTTTGTTTCTGTAATAGATCACTCCATATTATAACCTCTAAGTCAATCCAAGTAGCTGCGAAGTTCATAATTTTGTCCTTCTTTATGGCTGTGTTATATTCTATCGTGTATATGTACCACATATTTTTTATCCAGTTCTCTTTCAATGGGAAGCACAGCTTGTTCTATGTTTTTGCTATTGTGAATAATGCTGCCATAAACATGCATATGCATGCATTTTTTTCTTTTTGAGTTGGAGTCTCATTCTGTCACCCAGGCTGGTGTACAGTGGCATGCTCACGGCCACTGCAACCTTGACCTGCTGGGCTCAGGTGATCCTTCTGCCTCAGACTTCCAAGTAGCTGGAACTGTAGGCATGCGCCACTACACCTGGCTTATTTTTTTATTTATTGTAGAGATGAGGTCTCACCAAGTTGCCGAGGCTTATCTCGAACCCCTAAGCTCAGGCAATCCTCTCACTTCATCCTCTCAAAGTGCTGGGATTACAGGCTTGAGCCACCGGGGCCCAGCCACATGTATCTTTTTCATAGAGTGATTTGAGTTCCTCTGGGTATATTCCCAGTAGGGGGATTGCGGGGTAGTAATTATGGAAGGCCGATTTTTAGATCTTTTAGGAATCACCATACTGTTTTCCACAGAGGCTGTACTAGTTTACACTACCACCAACAGTGTAGAAGTGTCCCCTTTTCGCCTCATTCTCTCCAGCATCTGTTGTTTTTTGAATTACTGATGATAGCCATCCTGACTGGAGTTAGTTGGTATCTCAGTGTGGTTTTGGTTTGCGTTTCTTGATGACTAGTGAGGCTGAGCTTTTTTTCATGTATCTGTTGGCTGCTCTTGGAGCCATAATAGAATGTCTGCTGGAGAACCAAATATGATTTATTTGGGGGAGGAATGTGAATACAACAGTGTAATATTTACAGAATATCAGTTTTCTTACAAATATAGCACCTGAAGACCCAAAGCCTTGCCCAGAACTGTAACTTTTATTCAAATATTCTCAAATCTCTTGGATTGTTACTAAAAGTTGTCTATTTTAATATTATAATATTTGCTCTTTTCTTACTCTTTTGTGTGAGAAGTATCCACTCTTGGAATATATCAGTTCAATAGTTCATTAACATTATAAGAAATTGAAGTCAATGGGTGCTGAAAGAGTCAAGCAGGTGTTCAGGCTCCTAGGTCTGTGTTGATGCCACTAGTCTAGGGTACAGGAATAATTTCCTGGGTTGGAAATCAACAAGTGTTTATTGAGACTCACTATTTGGTGACAGTATTTTCTGCTGGTACTTACATAATCCCAGTATTGCTTTAAATAATTTTCCTTACTTTTTTTGAATATTTGAGATTTTTAAATTAGTGTATGAACCTATCCTTTTTCTTTTGCCTTCTAAATCCCTGTTTAGTTTTGGTTACTGTTATTTATTTATTTTTTGTCATTTTTCTTTTCATTGTTTTTCTTTCTTTCCTGTTTTTCAAAGGAGATTTGTAGTGACTGCTGTGTACCATTGCTGCAGGCATTTCTTCACTGGGGCCAGTGTGGATGACAGCCCCAGAGAATCTAGTGGTCAATACAGCAAGTGTGGTGAAGCTTTACACAGCTTGGGAATAGCCTGAATCACGAGAACAGAGAACCCACAATCATTCTAGGAGGAACCACAGAGGAGAAGTGGGTTCTATAAAGTAAATTGGGGATAGTAACACACAAAAAGTAGATGTTCCAATACTAATACTGTATTATAGCTATGCCCAAAAGAACACCGCTAACTTGTGGATTCTGATTACTGACAATGTCAACTACTCCCCTCTTCTGGAAACATTCTCTTCCTTTGTCTTCCATAAGACTCTCCTGGTGTTTCACCTCCCTGGAAACTGTTCCTTGGCCACCGCTTCACAGCTCTGTCAGTTCTCTTCTTTTTTCTCTCTGCTCTCACTAAGCAGCCTCGTCTACACCTGTTGCCCAATTTTTATGTTGCCTAAGTCTACATCTTTAGGCCAAACCTCTGAACTCCAGACCTTTGTCCCAACTTCTCCTTTGATGTTTACGTGTGAATTTTTCAAAAGCTCCTCAAATTCAACATGTCAAATACCATGAAATCTACGAGCCACTCTTGACACTGCTGTCTTACCATCCGCTCAAATCCACTGCCGAAGTCATGTCTATTTTGCCTTTTAAATGTCCCCAGAATCTGTCCTTTCCTTTTCTTCTTTATGGCCATTACCTGGTTTCAAGCTGCTAGCATTTTTCTGATTAGCTACGTGGTATCTTTACTAGCCTCATCTAATTAATTCTGTCCTCCATGTCAGTTTCCTACAAAAAATTTCCATGGCTTTTTGTTGATGTCAAGAAAAAAACAAAACAAAACAACCAAAGTTCTTAAGGTAGATTATAAGGCCCTGCATTGTATGCCACATCTACATTTGTAGTCCAAATTAAAACATGTTCCTTTGTTTGTACTGGCTTTTGTTTTCTCCATCACAACAAGTTCTGTCTAATACAGGACCTTTGGAAATCCCATTTCCTATGCTAAAACATTGCCAACCTCCTTTACCTAAATCACTTCCCCTGAATTACTAGCTCTTGTAGCAACCTGAATTTCTTTTCAATAGCACTTAAAGCAGTAAAACTTTAACATTTGTTTGTGTGATTACTTCTCTGCTAAACTAGTAGACTGTAAGTTCCATGAGGCGTGGAACCTTGTATACGTTTGCTCACAGTTTTATGAATGTGTCTGATTCTTGGGAATTGCTCAGCATGTGTTTGTTAAATGGATGAATGGAAAAGCGGAAGGTTGGATTTCTACATGGGCATTAAAAGAGATTTAAAGGTAGATTAGTATTAATGAGATGACTATGGCATGATATATTACAATGGGCACAGACAAAAACAGAAATTGAGAAGACCACTTTGTTTTCTGATGGTTCATAATAAACTTTGAGAGACTAGAATTCAAGTACTGATGTAGTTGGCAGACCTGTTCAAGTCTTCTCCTCTATGATGCTGTATTGTTTCAGTTTTTGAGGTAGTGATTGTGAAGTCTTTTCTGTTCTGAAACATCTCCAAACAGATTTGATGAATACAGTCAGCTTCCAATCATGGGTGCTAAGGAGAGGAACATGGGTGTGAATAGTTAATGTTGGCACAAGGTTCAGAAAATTGACTGCTTCCATATTCAGGGAAACTTGATGAAAAATATAAACCATTAGTTTAAGGTCAGGGAAGGTGAATAGTATAATTCATCAGCAACCCCTATTCAGAACAGCATAGTTTCCTTCACATAAACTTCCCAGTCCTCCCCAAACCAGGAAGCCAAGGAGGATTCCACCACTGTCATCACCCTCTTGTGTCATAGGCAATTAATTATAGTCCATTGTTAGTAGTGTACTCTTTTTGTTTACTCATAAGTGAAAATGTGTGAAAGCGCTAAGTCAGCTGTTCCCTCGCCAGAATATTTTTCCCTCATAATTTGCTCATACAGATTTGTAATTCCCAAAGAAGAACCTTCGCCAGGAAAGTCACTTCCATTTGAGCTACTTGGCGTTGAGAGTAGCCATCAGCCACAGTGTGATTATAGTTTAAAAATGTAAATGGGATTCTGGGATGAGTCAACTGAAGGATAAAATTCATATGAAAAAGTGATGCTGTGTAAATCCTAATTAGGAACATCTATAATACAGGTTTCTGTTCAGCCTTTTTTAAACTGTGAGTTTATTGCCACCAAAGGAGGTAGGTACATGCACAATTCAACAAATATTTATAGAGTTCCTGGTATATGCCAGATATTAACTAAATGCTCAGGATGCTAGACAGACATTACTACGTGAAGATTACGTATCTTAGGTTATGATAAATGTCCAAAAAGTCATTGGGGGATGTAGTTCCAGAGTGGAACATTTGGCAGAATCATTTGGGAATGTTTTAACATAAAGCCTTCAGTATGACTATTTCTTTCATAGCCTAAGAAATATAGTCAACATTTTTAAAAATGTATATAGTAAGGAAAAACAACAGGGAAAGGAACATGAGAATAGACTATGTACAAAAGTGGCAGTTTAGAGAATTTTATCTGTTGTCTTAAACTCTGGCTTTAAAGAACTCCTTTTTTTTTTTTTAGAGTTGGAGTCTCACGTTGTCTCCCATCCTGGAGTGCAGTGGCATGATCATGGCTCACCACAGCCTCCTGGGCTTAGATGATCCTTCTGCCTCAGCCTCCTGATTAGCGGAGACTATAGGCATGTGCCACCATGCCCAGCTAATGTTTGGTTTTTGTTTGTTTGTTTGTTTTATTATTATTATTATTATTATTATCATCATCTTTGTAGAGATGATATCTCACTATGTTTCCTAGGCTGGTCTCAAACTCTTGGGTTCAAGCTGTCCTCCTGCCTTGGCCTCCCACACTGCTGGGATTACAGGCATGAGCCACCATGCCTGGCTAAGAGCTACCTTTTTTTTAAGTAGAAGGTGAGCCATGATCACCACAGCCTTAACCTCCTGGGCTAGATGATCCTTCTGCCTCAGCCTCCTGATTAGCTGAGACTACAGTCATGTGCCACCATGCCCAGCTAATGTTTGGTTTTTGTTTGTTTGTTTTATTATTTTTATTATTATTTTTGTAGAGATGAGATCTCACTATGTTTCCTAGGCTGGTCCCAAACTCCTGAGTTCAAGCTGTCCTCCTGCCTCGGCCTCCCAAACTGCTGGGATTACAGGCATGAGCCACCATGCCTGGCTAAGAGCTACCTTTTTTTAACTAGAAGGTTTTTTCCTCCATAAAATCTTTTAGACTATAGTATAATTTTCCTTTGCCGTAGCTTTCTTTTATTCGAGGATGAAGTAGAGAGTACAAACACCACTGAGTCATTACATGCTTAGTATGCCTGTGTTAAAATCACTTTGAGAGATAGCAATTTGATTCCATTACCTATTTGGATCAATTAAAAGAAAACTTTGAAAAAGTAAGTTTCCAATTGCTTTCTTTCTCTCATAATCAAAATTCTTTTCAAAGAGGCCTCATCATATTTTGTGCTTTTCCTTTGTTTGGACAGGAAGAACTATAGACACCCCTGAGATTTCCTTTTGTTCTTTTCAGAACTCACATTTTAAAACCCAAAGTGAGTAATAGGTGAAATTGTAGGACTTTATGGTTTCTTAACAGCTTGTCTGAATTGGATTTAAAATGTGCATGATCCAGGGTTGGTATAGAGGATACTGCCAGTTTCCCAAGCAGCTACTCCAAGGCACAAAGTCATAGTTGCTACCACAAGATGGTTCCACTGGTTCTGGTCTATTATTATTGCTGTTGTCTATGATTAAGGTATATGACATGCTGTTTTGATATCCACATTCATAGTGAAATTATTACTACACTTTAGCAAATTAATCTATCCATCATTTTCTATAGTTATCTTTTTTTTCTAGTTCTGGTTATTTAACAAGGGATGACGGGGAAAAGTTAGAAAAAAACATTATAAAGTACATTACAATCACAATATATTTCTGTGGCTTACGGCCTATTTACAGAGAATAACCAATTTACAAATAGCCACACATATAAGCAAGAGGGCCATAGCCAGGTAAAACTGGGTCATGTTGTCCATTTGTACATCTATTTGTGTCATCACATTGAATAGTCTTTTAAAAAGGTAGCTTGGGAGGATTCTGCAAAATAAAAGGATATTTATTATCCAATCAGGATCAAATCATAGCAGCACTAGAATCTGAATGATGCTTTTGGTTTCCCCAAACAAAAATTACTGGTTTTATGTGAACAGTTTTTATGTATTATATACAGAGGTTTTGTTTTTTCCATAATTTAAATAAGTAGTTGATTTTATTAACTTCCTTTCCCATAGAAAGTACCACTTCTCTGTCTCATGAATGACTAAATTAAAATTTTAAAATGCTGTTTTCTTTTTTTAATTTATTTTTAAAATTTATTTCAATACCCTTGGGGGTTACAAGTCATTTTTGGTTTCATGGATGCGTTGTATAGTGGCAAAGAAGTCTAAGTGTACCCAACACCCCCACCTGTGCACTTTGTACCCAATAGGTGATTTTACATTCCTTCACCCCTTCCTCTCCTCCGTCTTCTGAGTCTCTAATGTCCTTTATACCAAGGAATACTTTCTTCTTAAGTAGTTTAAGCAAGGTGTTACTGAATGCTGATGTCTATGTGAGAACTCTTGGTTTAAAATGGGTAGTAATAAGTATCATAGGAGTGCTTCAGTAATAATGACTTTTCTTCATTTCTTGCACACTATCTTCTTTTGTCAGAAAAAAAAAATGTGCTTTTCTTGGATAATTCCCAATAGCAGCAGTAAAGAGGCATCAGCAGTATGATATCCCTCTTGATTCAGATTTGGGTGATGTACCAAAACACATAGCATTGGGCAACATGGCTATGTAGATTCATATTGTTTTTCCCTTTTGGTATATCTGGGCCTTATGTTAGCAGTTTGAATCTGCAGTATTTTACAGATAGTCTCCTGGCACCCAGCTCACATACAGTGTTCTTCCCACAGAGAGAAAAAGAGGATTGATGATAATGATATATGGAAAATTGTGAAAGGTTGTACTGGTACTTTGGGTTGAATTATAGAAGCATCCTTTCTAGGACTGCGTGTTCGAATGGAAAGACTATTATAATGGGCAATACGGTGCTGTTTTTGTGTCTTCAAAATGTGTTATAGAAAAACATTGATCTGAGTTATGTATATGTTTTCCAATAACTTCACAGAGACAAAATAGTGGTTCTAGTCTAGCTTTTTGCAGTTTGTCAGTAAGCTTTCATGAAATGTTCTCAGGTGCTATTGAAAATTTAGGGTACTTGGACTAAAACTTCCTGTTAAATTTTATGTGTCGTTGATTCCTTTATTTCTCCCATTAATCAAGTAAACAGCAAAAATTGTGTCTAAGAACTGACAGTGTTTTCTTTTCAAATATTAAAGAGGTTTGAAAAATAACCTGTTCGTAGCTGTCTTCCCAAAGTGGAAAGAGAAGTGCTTTGGTGAACTGAGTACAAATTCCATTCTATCCATTTCTAGATTATTATTTTTTAACTGCAAACAAATTACTTACCTTCTCTGGCTTCAGCTTTTCATCCTTAACGTGGTGTCTATAATACCTACCTGATAGTGTTTTCATGGGAAATAACTATGATGGAAACTTCTAGAAGGAATTAAAAGACTCAGTAAATGTTCTCTTTTTTACAAGGTATCATATGCTAAGAACTGATCATGTATTTAAATCATTTGATTTTTTTTATAGTGTTGAATGACAGAGGTTATGTTAAATAGTGTTGTTGGTGTTCATCATGCAAAAAAATAAAAACACAACTGGTCACTTCATTATATCAGTGCTGAAATGATTTTATTACTTTGAGAAATGTATCATTTAAGTTTTCCTGAAGTGGTTGCCTCAGGAAGCTATGCTTTATTTAAGAAGTTTTCTGGATCACAGGGTTTATCATACTTAACTATGTGAGCACACGTTGTTGTAGTCTTCAGTTCTTTAAGTGACTGATGCTTGTAGCATATAATTTAAAATAATTGTCTATTTTTGGTGACCTGTATTGATCAAATAATATTTTGTAATCACCTAAATAATCTTTCTTTTCATGTGCTATAATAGTTTAGCAAAGGCCATTCATTGTCTAACTCATTCTTTAATAAATAACAGATCTTGTAAAAAAAGGTTATTTATTTTCTTACGAAGAGCTGTACGTTTTATTTAAAACAGGATTTACTCTCATAGTGAGAAACACAGAGGCATGAAGATTTAAAGGACTAGCTGGAATCACAATTTAACTAGATTAAAACATGATGTCAAGAAAGTGGCAAGAAAGATACCTAATTATTTCTGATGGTCTTGAAGGCATAAACTTGAAGTCTTTTTATTCTAACTCTGACACTAACTACCTGAGTGGCCTTAGGTGGATGAATAAGCTTTCTGTGAATCAGTTTTCATTTTTGTGAAAAAGATGTAATGCCTGTTAGACCTGCTGACAGCGAGGTTGTGAGAATGAAGTAAAGTAACATTTCTTAAAAGTGCTTACTCACATTCAGCCAGCCTGAGAAGAGTAGAACTCGCCCCTGAGTCATCCCTAAGATTTGGCACTTTTATTGAACCATGTAAATGACCCTTAGGGAGCTTATCTTCTTTATGTAGATCTAGAAACCTAACCATGCATGGTACCAAAATACTCCAGAAAAGAATAAATTACCTTTTGCTATCTTGTATTCTATTGAACTGTGGTCTTCAGAGCTTTCAGCTAAAGGCTAATTATTGATTTAGTATAAAGTATGTTTTTAAATGTGCTCGTTTTTAGAAAAGAAAGTCCTGCCTGCTTTTCTTCTAACAGAATTATTCTTTATCTTGATAAATGGGGCATAAGTAAAATCCTAAATCAGAGTATGATGATGCATGGTAGCCCATTGATGTTATTTCTAATATACTCATAGACATTGTTTTCCCAAGATAATTGTGTAGGATACTAGTGTCCTAAGGAGACATCCCTCCATCCCTCCTTCCCTCCCTCCCTCCCATCCTCCCCACTCCCACCTTTTCTCCCTCCCTCTCTCCTTTCCTTTTCTTCCTTCCTTCCTTCCTTCTTTCCTTCCTTCTTCTGGCTTTAACAGCTCAGGAAAGAAACAGTTGAAATCTGAACACATTGTTATTATTAGAGAAATTATAAGCCAATAAATACAAATTGATAGAAGAAAGACATCCCCAAGTTATTCTCATTTTAAATAGGGCAGCTGATGGTAAGAACAAGAATGACAGTATAGATCTGATCAATTCTAAGTATAAATAACAGTGTATTATACATAACCATCATTGTGCTTGGTTTATTTTTATTTTATTTTTATTGTTTGAGTCAGGGTCTCACTCTGTTGCTTAAGCTGAAGTGCAGTGGCATGATCATGGCTCACTAGCCTTGTTTTCCTGGGCTTAGGCAGTCCTTCCACCTCAGCCTCCCAAACAGCTGGGACTACATGTATGTGCCACCATGCCCCCCTAATTTTTTCATTTTATTGTAGAGACTTGAGGTCTTGCTATGTTGCCCAGGCTGGTCTCAAACTCCTGGGCTCAGTGACCCTCCAGCCTCCCAAAGTGCTGGAATTACAGGATGAGCCACTGCACCTAGCCAGGTTTTTGTTTGTCAGTTTGTTTGTTTTTGTGTCAAGAGAACCAAGTTGCTAAATTTGATATGTCTATTTATGCCTATAACTTGCCTATTCCAAAAACAGCCCAAATTAAAAAGAACTTCTGTTTTATTTGCATTTCATCGCAACCCTTTGATCCTTTCTTATTATAAATATGTACTCTGCTGCTTTACATGTACTTTTGTTTTTATATTTGCTTTTAAGTCATTATTTGTCACACTCCTTGGCATGATCTGTAATGCATTAGTAGAGTGTGCAGACTGCCTGTGTTCAAATCCCAGCCCCTGCACTTGTTAGTCCAAGATAAATAAGCTAGACGCTAGTTTAAGTGGTAAGGATAGATTATATTCAGTAGTGACTACTGCAATAGGGAAGAGGGTCTAGGGTGAACTGAATTTTGTCGAAACAAAAGAGAAGAGGCCCTTTAAAACCTGGGGTCTGCTGAGGGAAAACACTAAGAGATGTGAAAGGGAGTTGGTCCATGTGACAGCCATCTGGGTATGTTAGTGGGAAGGAAGAGCAAACTTCTTGTATCTTTATACAACGGTGTAGGTTAGAGCAAGGCACCCACTGTCTGAGTGATGTGCAGTTAGCTCCCTGAATATGAGGTGAGAGTTTTGGATGATAGAAGATTTATACTTTAGAGGAGTAGAGAAAGAATTTATAGTTGCAAGCTTTCTCAAGTTACTGCTCTAAGAGAGATTTGGGGGCCTATGCCTATTACCAGGTTTTGAGTTTTGATTGGAACAAATAATAAATTCTCCTGGCAACATCGAACTTTCCAGGTGGGCACCTGATTGGGTCATTCAAGGGACATGGACTTGAACTGTTAGAAACAAGGCTAGCATTTGTTCAGGTCTCTTAATGTGTGTGGAGGGGAGTGGGGAGACGGTGGAAAAAATCCACACATTTCCTTATGGCAAAATAAAGTTAAATCTAAATAATTACATAGACATTAAAGAAATAAAACAATTTGCTCAAATGAGGGGGGAAAAGGCATATACAAAAGTAGTAACTAAGATTGAATCACATTTTTATAGTTTTTCAAATTTTAAGATGCTTGTTTGAGGTGTGTAAACCCGTTTGCTTACTAACACAAAGGTTAAAAATTAAGTACAAAATTTACAGTCTTTAGGTGCTGACCCTTAGTTTTAGAGAAAACCTAAATGATCTCTACCCTTTTTTGTTGCTGTTAATTCCAGCACTGTGCAGTGATAATCCAGGAGGTATAAGTTACTAAGTGAGCACAACCGGTATTTCTGTTGAATATATTATCAACCGTAGCACATACTTTACTGTATATGGATTTCCATTAAAGAACCGGAGTACATAGATCAACAGAAGCTCATTCTACTTAAATTGAAGATTTTAGCACTAAGAATTCCTGATGTTAATATATCTGATAGTGGAAAAATGACCATTTAGATAAAAGACCAGTAACTGGAAAAGAAAGAATAATTTGAGTTACCGTTGATTTCTTCAATGTACTACATCAAAATTTTCAAGTAAGGGAGAACAGTCAAATACAATATTATATTTTAAGACCAACTTTTGCTCATTGTACGTCTCTCTAATTAATATTCAAGACATTTGTAAAGTGATCCAAGAAATTAAATATTTAATTTTGCAAATGGCAAAGATGGCTAAAACTGATTCCTACCATTGAAAAAAATGCATCAATTTGTTCTATTATTTTTATATGATCATCTAAAAGTTTGCCTTTTAACTGTGACATTACTAGAAAGAGTACTCATGAAAATTGGTTTTATAAATAGGCTCTATAGTTGTTTAAGAAAGAGGCTTAGCTGAACTTTAGGGTACCTAAGTTCTAGGCTTAGCTCTTCCACTAATCTGCCACCCAGTCTTCAGCAGGTAACCTCACCGCACTGTAGCAGAACTTCTTTCTCAGTCATAGGGCCATGCTCCTAACAGTTTTCATTTCTTCCTTACTAGCAGCAGTTTAATTTGAATTTTTTATCTTCTTTCTTTAACAGTCTGATACATACTTCTGCATGTCAATGCGTTTGCCAGTGGATGAGGAAGCCTTCGTGAGTAAGTATTAATTGGATTGTGGGGGGAGGCTGGCAGTTGAAGGGAAGGCAGCTATTTGAAATCAGTGAAAGGTTCTCTTTGATGGTTATGAGCGTATTAATCTTTTACTGTCAGTTTCTAAAATGCATTTATCATGCCTAATGCAGAAACAAACTAGAGAGAGCCACTGAGAGACAAGATTACAAACTGTATCTGGAGAGATTCATGAGTAATAGTAGTTAAGGAGTTGCATGCAGATGTCGATGACTGCCAATACCGTGTGGTCCCATTTGTATAGTATTGGCTTTCTGTCTGTGGCAGGATGCTTAATTCCGCTCCACTCCACAGACTGTTTATTTACCTGCTGGTTCATGCTATAAATCGACTGCACTTAGAATCAACATCAGGGAATGTAAGATTTTACCTGTCAGACAGGTAGATGGATAGGAAGGGTGGGAGGGAGGGAGAGAGGGTAGAAAGAGAGGGAAGAGAAGACAGAAAGGAGAGACTGAAAAGAAGGAGGGAAGAAAGAACATTCATCCTGTTGTTTATATTATAGAATAAGAGAATGCTTAAATTACAGGTCCTTTCCCAACAGAGCCCTTAAATCAGATAAGAAAAGTGACAAAACACCATCTGTTTTCATCTAGGTTGTTTTAATTTAAACATCCCTTATGACAGACTTTTAACTGTTTAGGGAAGTGGTGTGATTGGCAAATTATTCATAGATTTTCTTTTTTTTCCACTTCACTTTTCTGGTTTGAGATGTTGATTTTGGAGAGAAAGTGATGGTAATGAGAGTTGTACTTTGGTCCCTTGAAAGGAATCTTCAAGTGGGCTGTCTGAAACGGCTATTATGTGAATTGTAAAATATGTACAGTAGCCTTGGGGCAGTCTGAAGATGAATTTTCATGAGGTGTTTCCCACAGGAATGTACATTATAGACCTGCAAAGCCAGAGCAATGTGCATTTTTTTCACACACATTGGTGACAATCACAACAGAAAATATAATCTGTAACAACACTCTCGTAACAAAATTGGCTCCATAGTTAATTCCTAAGAATGAAAATCAGACCATGAGAAGTGGAACATTGCTTGATTGTTGTTTTGCATAATATTTGAACATTATCAAGAAAAAAAATAGGAAAACTAGGAAGGATAGCACTCTCAGATCCTGAACTGAATAACTTTAAAGACAAAAATAATTTAATTTCCAAATTGTAGTGCTTTGAGTAATGCCAAATATGATTTAGAATATACATTTATAGTTAAAATATCAACAGTAAAGTGTTCCATAATTTTATATCCACTTATTTGGCCACCTTTGAAAAAACAGTATTTACTCATAAAAGGAATTTTACATGAATCCTTTCATTACTAATTTATGTTTTATTTGTCCAAGTTCAAGTATAGTCTTAAGTCCTCTTGTTTCACACTTACTTTGAAGAGAAGTCCACCCAACACACCTGTGTCAATAGGGTAGTCATGTGTCACAGCAATATTACAAGTCTCACATTCATAGGCTACTGGTTTGTTTCTGGAGCTTGGCATTATATGATTTTAGAGCAGATGACTCTAAGGACTATAAATATATATCCTGGAATGTGTTATTACTCTCCTAATATAAATGTCTTTACTTTCACATCATTGAAAATTGAAAATTGCATGTGAATATAGTCAGTCAAAATATTCACAGGGAACATATAAAGGGCTGCATTAGAACCAGGGTGCTAAACTTTTCTGCATTTTCTGAGACAACTCTCTTCTAAGATTAAACTATTTCAAGTTCTAAGGTACTTAAAAGCTCTTCTAAGATGAGTATTTTTAGTAGCGCTTTCTTTCTATATTGCTTGGAGGACTACATGATTACTAAATATTTTGTTACTTGTTCAACATGGGTTGTTTCATCTTCATTGTGAGTCCTTTGACCTACTATGCCCAGGTGATTTGTGTGGTTACTGTTGTTTATATAATCCACCAGCCACAGAAATTTGGGTCTAGGCAAATTAGAACTGGAATATGGAAAACCAAAGAGAATCAGCAAACAATCATTTACAAAGGGGGATAAGTAAAAGAAAGTTGGCATGTACTTTCATTAAGTCTTAAAACAACCGGTAGACAGTCTTATTTTATAGCTAGAGAAACAGAGGCAAAAACATCTGTATCTGTATTTAATCAGGTGCTAGACCAATCATGTATATGAAATTCTTGTTTCTATAATTATTAGACCACTACCATTAGTACTACCTGCCATTGTTTACTGATGGCCTGACAGACACTCTAAAACATTGAAAGCTAAGCATATTTAAACCATTTTTGAGAAGAGGAAACCGAGGGTCTAAGAGGTTAAGTGAACTGCCTAAGCTTTTTGTATTGACCTAATTTTATGCCATTTAAATTATAGCAGATTTAGTTGGGAGGATAGTGATACAAAGGAAGAAATGGAAGAAGTTATCAAATGGATAGATGAAATATAGCAGTAGCACATCTATCTCTGTCTTCCTCACATCAAATGCAATTATTATTTTATTCCCTTATCTTCATGCTTTACTGGGAACACTCTGACCAATTTCTCCAAAAAAGAAAAATTAACCTCAAACCATCTTACAACATAAATAACAATACACATGAAAATGTAAAGATTTACAGAAGGAAGGCCAGGAATAGTGGCTTATGCCTGTAAGCCCAGCACTTTAGGAGGCCAAGGCAGGAGGATTGCTTGAGCCCAGGAATTTGAGACCAGCCTGGGCAACATAGTGAGACCTTGTCTCTTCAAAAAGGGGGAAAAAAAAAAGTTAGCTGGGAATGGCAGCACACATGGTGTCAGCTACTTGGGAAGCTGAGGCAGGAGGATCTCCTGAGCCCAGGAGGTCAAAGCTGCAGTGAGCAGGGGGCGTGCCACTGCACTCCAGCCTGGGCAACAGAGAGACCCATCACCACCACCACCACCACCAACAATTTGCAGAAGGAATAAGACTTGGGTATATAGCTTATATGGTCGGGGGTGATCATGCATAGCTTTTCCAGACTCCCAAAGTGAAAATTTTGCCTTGGGGTAACCAAGACTTTTCTTTTCTAAGGGATTCTGATAGCATAGAGAATGAAGCTTTAACATTTTTGTGGATTGTCTCAAATTCCAGATATAGGATGCCTTATTATAAGATTAGAAATGGTTGAAAATGAAGAGTTGAGAAGACCCATAATACTTTGTTCATTCTTTTTTCTCTTTTTGCAGTTTTTTAAAGAGTAATTCTATTTGTTTATTGTTTTCTTTGTTTATTTTTGCCGGGTGTGGTGTCTCATGTCTGTAATCCCAGCACTTTGGGAGGCCCAAGTGGGCAGATTGCCTGAGCCCAGGAGTTTGCGAGGCCTCATCGCTACAATTTAAAAAAAACAATTGCCTAGTGTGGTGCCACATGCTTGCAGTCCCAGATACGCAGGAGGCTGAGGTAGAAGAATTGCCTCAGCCCAGCAGGTCGATCCTGTGGTAGTTGTGATCATGCCACTGCACTCCGGAAGGATCGCCGGAGCCCAGTGGGTTGAGGCTTCAGTGGCCAGGAGCGGCCACTGCACTCCAGCCTGGGCGACAGAGTGAGACTCTGACTCAGAAGGAAAAAAAAAAAGGAAGGACACTGATTTTTATGCCTTCTGTTTTTATGGTCCTATGCCTTTTTAAATTTTTTAATTGCAGCAGGATATATGCCACAGGATATGACAGGGACCTAATAATTGCTGCTGAATACATGTGTACACATTCAAAAAGCTTTTTGATTGGCCATTTTTTAACTCAGCATTTCCAATAGTAAGCAATTTACCTTTTTGCTTTAAATTGTGTTCTTGTTTTAATAAAGAAATCATTGTTTTGTTTTGTTTTTTAAGAAAAGCCAGCCCGGCTAGGTAGCTCAGCCTGTAATCCCACGCTTTGGGAGGCTGAGGTGAGTGGATTGCCTGAGCCCGCGGGTTCGAGACCCGCCTGGGCAAGTTGGCAAGACCTCATCTCTACAACAAATCAAAAAATCAGCCGGGCATGGTAGTGCGTGCCTGTAATTCCGGCTACTCGGAAGGCTGAGGCGGAAGGATCGCCGGAGCCCAGTGGGTTGAGGCTTCAGTGGCCAGGAGCGGCCACTGCACTCCAGTCTGGGCGACAGAGGGAGACTCCAACTCAAAAAAATAAAATAAAATAATAAAATAAAAGCCACTTGTTTATTAATTCAGCAAACTTTTAAAGTTCTGCTGTGTGCCAGTGATTGGGCTGGCCAGTAGGGATGTGTGAGGTATGATGCAAGTTCAAGGAAGTCACAGTCTAGCGGAATTCTGATATAAAAAGGACTTTTTTCTTATACTTTTCAAATTTCTGAAGAAAATAGCTAAAGGCAGTGTACAATTCAGATTGGTTATCGGATTAAAACACTCTCTTGATGGTGTTTAAAGTCAAGAGTGGATAGCTCACAATTTTGGCTTTGTGTTTATGTGAGTAGTGATATAACGCATCTTAAACATACTCCTTAATTTTTGAGAAAATACCATCACAGTCTTCATGGAATTCATATGCATATATTCCTGTTATGTTTACATATGAGCATGCAACATGTATGATGCTGAATTATTAAATATGAATTAAAGTAGGTATTTGGGGAAATACAATAAGAATTGTAGATATACAGTAAGAATTGAAGATAATTTTTATGTTTTGAACAAAACGATAGCTTTCCCTAGAGCAATGCTTTTGTTTATTGTTTTAATAAGAAATCACAGAACTGGAGTGGGTGAAGATATGATAAAATCTGCATTTGACCACTGAACTGTGGTGCTGTCTGAAAGGTGTTTTGCAGACACTCAGAGGAATTGACTCTGACAGGAGCCCACTCAGCCAAGAAATTTGACTGTCATCTTCATCCACTTGCTTTCCCTCACATGGATGACCTGTAAATAAATGTGTCTTTTCCTTAGTGAATGATGGCAGGTCCCTATCTTTCAAATTGTACTACACAAATGAGATAGAGGCTATTGAATTTAGAAATAGATGAAATTAATCTAATGATTCATTGTTTTTCATTTTCTTGGGCTTCCCTCTTGAATGTAGAGCAATTTCTACTGCAGAATTGCAGTTAAATTTGATTATTTCCAAATGTGACCTTTCTTAAACAAAGCAAATAATCAGGTGATATTGGGGTATTTCAAGAACCGCATGAACAATCTAATTTTGATCATACTTGTGGGTTACTAGATAGTGTGACTATAAAGACCAAGGCCTGACAGGGTACATTGCTCATATATCCATATTTTATAACTTTGACAGCAGTAAATAAAAGTGTGTTTGTGTGTGTGTGTGTGTATACTGTGTGAAGTCCACATCCCCATGTAATCACTCTATCACCTTTTTTGCTTCAAATTGGTTGACTGAGTATTCTTCCCCTTCTCCGTTCAACTAGGATTTTCTCCAACATGAATAATGAATAATACCTCTCTTCCAACGGACCTTTGAGTATCTTCCAATAGGCACCTGGGAAGCTCTTCTAGTTTCTTAGTGAAAGCTACACAGAAAGAGCTAGGATCAATAGCTCCAATAAGATGCATATACTAGAGGTCTCTAATGAGTGGATAAAGCCCAGTTTGCTTGGTCATAATCACGAAGGAGAAGCCATTGTTGTGTTCTCTGCCTCAGAGTCTCAGGGAATTCATGAATGTCCTCTATCCTTCGATCACCTAGATACCCACGTTTCCAACCTGACATCCTCCAACAACTCCCAGACTTTTCTCAGGTAATAAAAATGGGTGGAAAAAGAGTAGAAACCATTTCTTTATTTTTATAAAGCTCAGAATTAGGGATGTGACCACCAAAAAAGTAACTAATGTATTGACATCGCCATTTTAAGGCAGAAATGTCAAAATGCCACCTCCTTACCCCAGTAAAATGGCCAGTTCAGAAGCTCTGAATCAAATTGATGGGTAGATGTCCTTCAGTGGTGAGAGATTTCATGGAATTCTGTAGAAACTACTTTACTGGTCAGCTCTAAAAAGATCACTGTGAAGTGGTCTAGTCCGAGAAAATTTCACAAGGGAAGTAGGCAAGATTTGATCTGGACCTGGGAAGATGGCCTATTTGTACCTACAGAGGGGAAAAGAATATCCCAGTGGCCAACAGTATGAGCCAGAAGGAACACATTGGGCACAAGCATGACAGACAAGGTTATAAAGTGGTTAAAAGAGTGAGCTCTGGGAGTGGGAGGGGGAAAAAAGAATGAACTCTGAGGCAGTCTACTCCACATTCAAAATCGGCCTCACCATCTGCATGACCAGGGGACAAGCTACTCCATCTCTCTCGCCTCAGGGCTCATCTATTTGGGAGGACAAAGGACCAGACTAACAGGATCATTGTGAGAAGTAAATGAGTGTGTGGCATGTGGTATGCCCTTAGTGGCATGGTTATTTAAGTGAGTAAGGCTGCTTGATCACAGTGAAAAATGAATGGAAGCGTTGCCCTGTCGAAAATGTGGTGAGATAGGAGACTAGCACAATGTTATTCATGGCCCTAAAAAACTAGATGGGTGTTATGGATTTGATTCTGTAGAAAATTAATAGGGGAATATTATAGGGACTCACATTCCAAAAAAAAAAAAAAACAGCTTGGTGGATCCTATGCTAATTTGTCTTGCATAGCTTGGCTGATAACGTCTGTTTATTGATTCTTTAGTTGGTTCTAGTAGATATCATAGAGCTCAATTTTAGTTTCATTCTTTTTTAGCGTGTTGAAATTCCTTTATTTAGAGGTGAGGATTATTTCATTTTAAATTAGCATTCAAGGTATAGGCTCTCTAGGGTATCTTATTTCTTGGTCAATTTGGCATCCGCATCTTAAAGTCCACATAAACCACCTTAAGGATTCTTTATGAATTATATATCATTGTCCATGCTAGCAAGGGTTAATGAGAGCTTCACTATTAAGTTTTCTGTTTGAAAATGTTCAAGCAAAAGTCCTTTATTTTAGTGTAGAACCACTTCGTGGTTATGGGGTAAGCTTGCGGGAGATAATGTCATATGCCATTACTGCTGGTTTTTAACATGCTGGCAAATGGACTAGAGTGCTGTGAGCTTTACATTTATCTCTGCCGATTTGGCCCAACTGCAAGATTATGAACATTAAGGTTGATCATGTACTCCACTTAAGTTACAATTTGAAGCATTACTATCTTCAGTTCCTTTGAGCAGCATTTGAAGTATGATCTTTATTTATTTATTTATTGGAAATAAATGTTAGTAGTAAGATTTTTGGGCTTGTAATTCCTTTTAAAATCATAGCATCTCAATTCTCATAATACTATAAGAAAGAGATTGGCAGTCATGGGATACTGCCAGGGAAGGGAGGGTGGGATTGGCAGTTGAGAGAAACTACCAGGGGAGGGAGGGGCACACCTCATCAACAACGGTACCTGTATAACGAACATTTGTATACCTAACCCTGAATTATATCCCACATCTTTAAAATAACGGGGAAAAAAATCATGGCATCTCTTTTATATTATTGTTTCTTGAAACTTACACCTTTTCAATTCTCTCAATATTGAAAGCACAACCAGTATTAGAATACTGACTCTTTATCTCAGACAGGATAATCACTAGAAGCTTCATTTTTATGCCTGCCTCAGCCCTGAGCCCTAAAAGGATTTTAGGTGATACAGCTAAAATTACATGATGTAATACAGACTTCCAGTGGTCTCTTTTAATAAAACAATTCTAAAATATCAATTAATGTTTACCTTTAGAAACTCTTTTTTTAAGTTTATTTTAAAAGAAGCCTTGTTTTTTACTGTTTGTACATTTAAAGGAACAATACAATTCCACATTAACTAAAATTAGTTAACTAAACAGAAGTATGCTCACATAATAGAATGTATTCAGCAACTAAAACATGTGGACTATAGTTGATTCACTGCTGATTTCACCTGTGAAACTTAAAAAATACGCTTACCTGGGAATGACCTCTGGAGATTTGATTGAGATATTGATTGGGGAGGGGAAGGGATTGATCTGGGATGACCCTGAGCACCTGTATTTTTTTACCAAGCTTTATAGGTAATCCTAATGTATAGCTCAGGCTGACAAGTATTTTTGAAGAAAATTATTTAATAACACTTAAAAACAGCCACAATAAGTGAAATAAGCAACTTATGGTGTATGATACGATTCCACTGGGTGGAAAAAAGAAACAAAGTTAAACGATTATCTCTAATGAGATATACAGGCAGCAATGCTACAATGCCAAAGTTCTTGAGATCCAAACTTGAATTTTCAAGTCAGTTATCTTTTATTCAATAGGTTAATTTTCCATGGTCTGTAGTATTCTTCCACTGTCTGTCTTTAGCTCAGAAGAATGTTCCTGCCGTTTCCAATGTTAATTTAGGGTAGTTTAGGGCTGGTTATTTTTTCATGGATATCTCTAAAATTGCAAGTTTCTCCACTTGGTTGTATGAGCTCTTCAGAATCTTTCCACATCCCGAGTTTGGCAGCGAAAAAAAAAAAAATTTGACATGCAGACCTGGATATCCACTTGGAAAGGAAAAAGTAGAGAAAAAGCAAATTGCTAAAGGAAGCCCTCTCCTAGGTCACATTCTTAGAGAATTTAAGGCCCTGATTGTAGTCTGATGTTAGCTAAAAGTGACCATACGTCTCAAACAATCTCATGTAGTGTGGACAAATTTTGTGTAGAACTCCGGAATTTAGACCTAGAAATCTCTCTGCTCAATATGTTGTCCCCTCACATACTTTCACATCTTTCATTTCGGTTGACACCATCCTTTGAGAAATCCTTCAACCTATGTGCTTTCAGTGTCATCATGTTTCCTTTAATTAGTATGTTCGAGTCACTATTTCTGGAGTCTTAGTCCTTCAAAGCCTTTTAGTTCCCAGGACTTACTCGCCTATACAATTTTCCCTGATCCTCTCCATGAGGCGGTCTGAACTGCTAGCTCCCATTGAGACTGAAGTCCCATTTCCACTTAAGCAGCTGTCATCTTATTATTGAGTTAGAAGCGTCAGTGGCACTTTTAATCTTACCGGATAGAATATTCCCTTCCATCCTCTCGAGGCTGTGTTTTGCACTGTTTCTCACCATCCCAAGGCTGCCTTTGTTTATTCTGCCTGTCAGAATCGCACACTTAAATGTGGTCGTTTTCATTATTATCCGCTAGCTCTCTTCCCCTTGGATCCTTTATTTCTTTGGTGTATGATGGGAGAGAAATAAAGGAAAAATTTCTTTTTTAAGATGTGATTTTCAAATATTTTTTCATATTCTGTTTTGTGTTGTGTTGAAATCTCCCACGTAGTCATCTGTATGTCTTGTGCCCAGCAGACCTTATTCCTATTCATTTGGGGTGGGGTTTTATTTTGCAAAGCCAGGCATGGTAAGTTGGAATGCAGCAAACCCAGGAAATGAACCTGTCAGACTAATCTTTTCCCACCCAGCCCCCGGTGGCAACAAGCCCTTCAATGAAATTGCCCAAGCACTGCTTTATTTGAAGGCAGCTACTGTTTGTTTTAGATTTACATTTTGATATGACATTCCTTTTGCCGAAGGTATTTTTCATTTCCACTTACAATGAATTGTACTTTGAACTATAATTATATAAATATTTAGATATTATAGTTTTCTTTAGGATATGAAAAAAGATGGTTAGTTGCTTGTTTTTGTTGTGTGCCACTAATTTACTTTGCATTTAAATTAAATCTTGAGTTTCTGGAGGAATGATTGTATGAGTCAGTGAGAATAAGTTTTTGTGAGAAGGAACTCTGAAGAATTTTCTTTTACTACCACTTAAAGACATAGATTTGTTTCTCATTTTAGAAATGCAAATTAAGTACATATCTAGTCAGAGTTCAAAGTGGAGCAAATAATTGGAATTTAAAATAGTATGTCAGAATGAGAAAAAAAATCAGAAAATGGTTAGAGAAGTTATACTTTGAGTAATTAAGATTTGCCTTTTACTGCACAAAGGACAATTAGAAGATTCCCTTGTATAAACAAGGGATCAGACAAATCATTTTCGTTCCTTCCTAATGAAGAGCCACAAAGATTATAAACTGGCTTTTATGATCTGTTCCTTTTCCCAGTACATCTTTCTCCTGTCCTTGCCTGAATCTTTAGCTTATTCATATTTCATTTTATAAAATTACTGATAGCTCACTCTTTTCCCTAAAAAGTTTGTCCTTGTTTCACAGCATCATACATACTGCATTCATATATATTTTTAAAAAAACCGTTGGTGTCTCCTAAACCGCCTCTGACAGCTCAGATTTACCCTAAAACTCTGTCCCAGGCCTTCTGTATGATTTCTACTTCCTCTTTTGCTGCTTTTGTCCACCCTCACAGCTTCAGGGTTAATTTTTGAGTGTTTCCCAAATACGTAATTCTTAGACCTTCTTTCTTGAATACAAATCACACAGTTCAAGTTTTCTGCTGCCTATTTCTACCTGGATTTTTAGCTGATACTTGGAACATTCTTTTGAATCCATCAGCTCATCTCTTGGAATTAACTACACTTGGCCATGTTGGCTTATTATCAAAATTCCAAGAATGATTCAATCATAGGAAATCTATCCACCCATAATAAGGTCACCTAAGGGGAGGAAATCATGTAGTCCTCTACATGATCACTGAAAAAGCAGAGGCATCAGCTTTTTGCTTGACAGGCCCTCGTGGATTGGCAGAGGGATTTTTTTTTTTAAAGGAGGGTGGGTTTTGGATAATCAGTCAAAAAAGTTATAGGTGTTCATAGAGTAATATAAGCAACTTGATAAAAAATGAATATAAGCTATAACACTACAGATTGTATCACTCACTAAAATAAATTTAAGGTAGATAAAAGACACGCCTCACTTCAGGGCTTTTTCAGTTTTCCTTCTGCCAAGAAAGGTCCCTGGTAAAATTATGGAAGGGAGGAAGGAAATCTTGTACTCAACTTGACGGTGTTCTGTAGAGATAGAATTCTTCTTTTTCGTTCTATTTCTCTTGCTAGCAAACTTAGGCTTTGTAGCAATATGATTTTCTATAAAATGTGAAGTTATAACTTCCAATTGAGTCTTTCCTTCCAAAGCATCTTCTTCAGTCTCTTAGGCTTACTATATTCTTTGGTAATAGAGAACAAAGCTTCACAGAATGTCAGGCTTATTTTCCAGCCATTCCCCTTTGTTTATTTTTGAGTCTGGATCTAACTCTATGATCACTGCTCACTACATCCTTGATCTGGACTCAGGCAATTCTTCCACCTGAACCTCCCAAGTATCTGGGACTACAGGCTGTGCCACCATGTCCAACTTATTTTTGTATTTTTTATAGAGACAAGGTCTCCCTATGTTGCCTCAGCTGGTGTTGAACTCCTGGGCTCAAGCAGTCCTCCTGCTTTAACCTTCTAAAGTCCTGAATTAGAGGCATGAACCACTGTACCCAACCCGATTTTTTGTATTTTGAATGATGGTATCGAAACTCCAAGAGTTCATATTTAGGCTTTAAGTTTTTATTTTCATTGCAGTAAATGAAAGGCTTTTCATCTTTTCTGAAACTTGTGAGCTCAGGTGGCACACAACAGATGCCCTGTGTTTTCTGATCAACCACTCTTTGCAAGTCATGGTACTATAGTTTGATGTAGAACATTTTTTTTAAATGTTATAACTACTCATGTCTCAAAAACGGATTCTAGCAATTAATTATGTTTTATTAATTTTATCAAACAAGACCAAAATAGCTAGAAGATGCAGTTTTGCACACACCTGAGACTTAAAATCATTCTAGGTTGTTTAGCACTATGTGTAATGATGACCTGTAAGCTTCTGCTGTGTTCTGGGAAGTATTTTGAATGAGGACAAAAAGGGATGTGCCAACCCCACACCAGGAAAGGAAGCGCATAAATAATATATAATCAATTTTTATTTTTTTACCTCCGCACTGGTTTTGTTTATTTTAATGTCTTTCAACCACAATTATTTGGAGAAAAAGAGAAATGGCAAAGTGTAAGTTTCAATATTTTTGAACTAGTACACCATGCTCATTCAGGACTATAATTTTATATCTTTTGTGTTTTTTATAAAGATACATTTTCATCTTTTATTTTTCTTTCCTTGTAAGTTGTTTCTCCATATACATCCCAGTGACTACAATACAATTGTTATTTTAAGATGCTAATAAATTTGTGTTATGAATTTCTGTGCTCATATTTTGACCACTCACTGTGGCTTCTGTTATACTGCAATGTTGTACAGTATTTTATGGTACTCAGCACTCTACTGAAAGCTAGAAAGAAATATATTGTGAATACATAGCCTGTAGCTTTCATTTTATACCCACATATTGCTCTTACCACTTTAAGAGGGTTCTTCCATTAAAAAATGTGTGTGAGGCCAGATGCAGTGACTCATGCCTATAATCCCAGCACTTAGGGAGGTGGAGATAGGAGGATTGCTTTGAACCCAGGAGTTCAAGACCAACCTAGGCAACATTGCAAGACTATGTCTCTACAAAAAAACCACCAAAAATTAGCCAGGCGTGGTGGCACACACCTATAGTCCCAACTCCTCGAGAAGTTAAGGCAGAAGGATCTCCTGAGCCCAGGAAGTCAAGGTTATAGTGAGTCATGACTGTGCCACCGCTCTCCAGCCTGTATGACAGATGATACTCTTGATGCAAATAACAAAATAAAATAAAGTGTTTGCATGTAGTATATGTGTAATAGTCAACCTATTATTATTATGTTTTCAACTTACTATAAAATAGATTACTATATAATTTAATTGAATTATCAAGTCATGCTCATCTTAAAGCATAAGGTAATTTGTACAGCCAGGGCATTCTTTCATGAGTGCATGAAAACATCTTTGTCATACAGGTTTTAGAACTGTTCAAAGATGCGTCTCTTGTGTCATTTGTGCAGAGAAGTATAACTTGTATTCACATTCATATATTATTTTCTCCTAACAGTTGACTTCAAGCCTCGGGCCAGCATGGATACTGTCCATCATATGCTACTTTTTGGATGCAATATGCCTTCCTCCACTGGAAGTTACTGGTAAGGATAATGGACACACAGTATGGAAGGGTACAGGCAAGGTGTGTGTTTTTGCAAGTACAGAGTGTATTGGTGCAAATAGTTTACAACTGATTAATAAGTAGGCAGAATTTGTTTTTAGAAAAAGAACACTGTTTATTGGCATCACTCAGTTATCATGAGTTATCACAGTCTACTATGGGGCATATGTATCAGTTTTTGTCACTGACTTAATAAATATTTAAGTATCTGTTACACATAGTGTGTCCAGGTGCAGAAAGCTTGTAAAGAAACCCTAAAATTTAGATTATTTGTACTCTGATGTTAACTTTTTAGGTTCATGATTCTACCCAAATAGCAGTACCATGGTTCTACTCATTGAGGACTGTGCTAGACAAACACTGTGCTGGGTAATCCGACATACCATATCATTTTATCCTAATGTTTCTGTCAAAGCAGGTATTATTATTTCTACTTTATAGACAAGGAGCTTGAAGTTCAAAGCACTTCAGTAACTTATTCAAGGTAACATAGCTGGTTGGTGCCGAACGAGGATTGAACCCTAGGTAGTCTGATTTCAAATGCAAAGTTATTTTCCATTTTATCACAGTGCCTCCCATTTATTCAAGTGATGATTCAGGTATTTAATCAAATAAATATTACTATTGGAAATTGTTTTAATCACTATGGTGAGTCTTAATATTATGTCAAGAACCATCAATATATTTCTGTTAAATGCCTGTTATATGCCAGGACTGTAGCAGGTGCTGTGGGAGGTTCTGGAAAAAATAAGATATGTCTTCTACCCCTAGAACTTTACAGCGTAATTACACCTTGAAATATTCTCTTTCATTTTGTTCTTTGTTTTTTCTTGAAATCAGTGAACTCTGAAAATACCCACACATTTTAAGCCTCATATTTGTCACCTATACCCAGAATCCCTGTGACATATGCAATAGTCCAGAATGACTTGTGTGCTTTGCTTTGCATTGAGAAGAGTTATGGTTTGAGCTCCTGCCCCTACATAATCATGTAGACTGATAGGCCTCTCTGTGTGCATCCTAATATTCATTAGCCTGATGCGAGGCAAGCAGCAACTGCTCTCTAGTCGTTTTTATAATAAACAATTATAATATGTATTTGGAACCGTTAAAAGCACAGGGCAATTAGTGGAAATCTCCATGGACCGAGTACCATCAAAGCATTTGTTAATAGGCTTAAGTTATTTGATGAGAGGGACATATCACATAGGAACCCAACTCACATGACTGGGTTTATGTAAAAACAGAGTCAGCAAATCACAGTTAATACCCTTTGATATCAGCATTCCAGTTTTTGGTCTCCAATACATTTTTGTAAATAAAATTCTAGGATTAAAAGATTATTCTGTGACAGCTTTTTCTGAATCTTATTCAGCAAATCACGTCCTTTGATTTTTATGCTTTAAAACGATTTCTTCTGAAATTAACAATATTTATCTTTGGATTAGAATTATTGAAAATAGCTAGAAGGGACATAAGCTTTAAAGTCGGCTTTACTTTAGCTGAACCTTGGTTAAAGGGAATGAGTGAGAAAATAAAGCAGTGCTTAAATGCTAATATAGTTCTAATTGTTGAGACAAATTATATAAAATGAATCAAACCTAGTTCACCGTTCTTAGTAAAGGGAATATTAAAATACATTACTTTGTTTTTTAAAAAGCATTTATTATATTCTTAAAAATACCATTTTGTGTTTAAGCCTATAAACTATATTGACCAGAAGACTTCACGCTGGGGGAGGAGAAGATCCAAAGAAAGATATAAATGAAAGTGAAGACAGAAATTTTGAGGAGAGTAATTGCTACATTTTTGCTAAATTATTACTTAAAAGGCAACATGGTAGAATGAAAAAGCAGTGAACCAACTGGCTGGATTCCCTGGGCAGATTATTTAGCCCATCTGGGCTGAAGTTGGTTTCTTCATTTTATAGCAAGAGACTTATACCAGATCATTTATAAAACCTCCCTATGCTCTAGAATGCCATAATTCTATGAATGTAAATTGCATACAAATGCTGAGTCTGACTGGAAAGGCATTATGACTAGGAGCTGGAGATGTGTGCACTGCCTGACCTACCACCAGCAAGCAGCCTGCTGTGTTTTGCCAGTCAGTTGAGTCATTAAGTAGAATTCTTAATAACACTATACCCATATCATTTTAAATGGATTTAAAAATATCCACCTTGTGTCCCATATCACCATTTAATCTATAGGTTCGTTATAATTGAACTTACAACCATAAAACAAGGACAATAATGGATAGTTATCCATCTTTTTTAAACCAAGCCCAAGGTACTCATCTAACACTTAAAAGTAGAATCTTTTCAGTATGCAAACTAGGAGACATGCATTAAGTAAAACTGTTCTACTGACTCGGACTTTCACAATCAGGCCTTATTTTTCATTTAAAGATAGTATAGATTTATTATTATCATTATTTTATTATTATTTGATTCAGGGTCTCACTTGTTGCCCAGACTAGAGTGCAGTAGCACAATCACGGGTCACCACAGCCTTGACCTCCTGGGCTCAAGCAATCTTCTCACCTCGGACTCCCATAGTGCTGGGATTACCGGTATGAGCCATTGCTCCTGGCTCTACTATAGATTATTTACCCTCCAATATTTGGCAAAATCCATGCTTCTTTAAAAATTTTGAGCTCACAAAATATTGCATGGGCTGAGTTTTTGGCTGCTTCACAGCCCCATCCCTAATTAGGCTCAGCCCTGAGAGCATTCAGTGAATACTTTCCAACTGTTTAGTCTCTGGTCCTCCCACATGAATTACACTACTGAGAACAAAAATCTCTCAATGTCAAAAGTCTTGCATTATTTTTATAAAATTTTTGAGTCATGGAATTTATCATACTCATTTTACAGTTGCGAATCTATTCTTCAGTTGTTCCAAGATATAGACAACACTTAAATGAAGACTTTCACGTATAATTTGAGTATGATACCTATAGTGGTTTTCGATGCTTAAGAATATCAAGAACTCATTCATACTCTAGGGAGATCTATAAGGGGTACAAAGCTGTTTTAGCAAAAGAAGAAAAAGCTAATCAGGTTTTTGCTTTTGTTTTTGAGTCAGAGTCTCACTCTGTCATCCAGGCTTGAGTGCAGTGGCAGGATCATGGCTCACTGCACCTTCGACCTCCTGCGCTCAGGCAATCCCTCTCACCTCAGCCTCCCGAGTAGCTAGTACTATATTTGGCTAATTTTTTTTATTTTTCATAAAGACTATGTCTTGCTATGTTGCCCAGGCAGGTCCAGAACTCCTGGCCTCAAGCAATCCTCCCGCCTTGGCCTCTCAAAGTGCTGGGATTACAGGTGTGAGCCACTGTGTCCAGCCTGTTTGGGTATTTTAGCATCAAAATGTCAGACTCATAGTTCTTCTCTTTTCTGTTTGCTGGTTAGGACTTTTTCCTGTTTTCATTTGAGTGTTGTATTTTCACTGCCAACGGGTTGGCAAGTAGGTGTGTGTCTTTAATATAGAAAACATGTTTCCTCTGAAATTATGAAGTTATAATTCATCCTCTGTCTTCAGGCAGCACTTTTAATATGAAGGCACAGAGCTATTCTGATGATGTCTCACTATTGTGCTGCCCTCCTTTGCTCTCTGTAATTGCCTCTTTCTACTGTTCATTAAAATATATTTACAGTTATATTAAGTTTACATGAAAATAGTAGACACAGCATGAAGCAGTTTTCATTATGTAGTCATTTTAATTTTAAGGTTTTTTTCCTTTGCACACATTCCAGTCTTTTGTGTCTCATTCCAAATTAGCATCTCACACTGGTAATGTGTCTAGTTAATTATATGCATGTGCATCTAAATTGCATACATTGATGTGAACCTTTTAATATACTGTAGGGTGGTCCCTTTATAGTTAGAGTGGGCCTCGTGCTCAGTTCCAAATTAACATACCTCTAGAGGATGCAAATAAGGAGCAGCTGATGGAAAAGCAGTGGCTCTGCTGACCCATGGAAAGAAGGCGACAGTACCTGTCAGATGTAACCCTAGTGCCTGCTTCCCAGGTGTTAAAGGAGGAGGTGATTAACCCCATCTCGGGACCAAAGACAAGCAATAGCACCAAGATTGCAGCAAGCATAGCAGTAGAATGATTTGTTGCACCTTATTTGTGCTTCTAGACTTAATTCAAAGCGTGGCAATTCTAAGTTCCCCAGATTTGTTGGCTGAACATGAGCCATAGGTGAGCAGATGTTCTTCTGAGCAGTCAGGAAATGGAGGTGCTGAAAACTGGACAATTTAAATATAAGAGTCTGTTACTGTTCTCCATTTTTAAAATAGTACTTTTTTAGAAGATCTGGGAAATTAAAATGTTGCATTTGTCTATTCTGCAAAGTGCCTTCTTTATTCTACTTTTACTTTAATAATCAATTTTTTAAATGATGAATGGTTAGCTACTTAGAGTTTCAAGCTTTGAAAATCACAGTATTTTGTTCATACAAATTGTTTGACATTTGAGGTAATTCTGAAGCACTCTCTTTTTTTAAATGCAATATTGTGGGCTGGTTCATTTTCTATTCTGCTGAGCATAAAACATAGGGTTTAAAGCCATTTCGGTTTGCAAATCCCAAGATTTTGTGTTTAAAATATTAGATAATGAAAACAAGTGGGCTTCTTATGTATCCAGTCTTATACTTTGGTGTGATCCATGCATGGCTAAAAATTATTAGTTTTAGTTCTCCCTATTAATATTTGATTTTAAAACTATTTCTGATGACATTTGTGACCAACTAATCCTAACGAATCAAAGATGGCTTCCACAGGTTGTTTGATGTTTTTTGATAAAGAAAAATCCCAACTGGTTAAATGAGTTTTTTCCAGCTGTTGTAACTTAGACTCAATCTCAAGCTAAAGCAGTAGTGCTTTACCATCATATGAAGCTTTAAGCTTAAATCCCTTTCAACTGCTTCTATTTATTAACCACTTGCTGTGTCTTTTTAAATGCTGCTATCTCCACAGGGTTACAGATGCTGATGAAGGGAAAGAGAAAAGTAGCTAAAACATATACATATATATATATGTGTGTGTGTGTGTTTTACATATATATACATACTCTGCTTGGATCCTCATTTAAATGACTGTTTTTTTTAAGGTGATGTTATTTTCCAGGTAACCCTACAGCTCTGGGACCTTCCTCATGACGATAATTATTCTTCGGTTGAGAAGGATATTTACATATGCTGGCTTCATGTGCCCCCTTTATATACTGACTTCCTGTCTTCTAGACAATATGTACAGCAAAGTGCACAGGATGTCTTCTGCAGTTTCTTCTGCTGTATGAAACTTTTAAAGTTAAACATACATAACTGCCTTGTCAGTATATATAAATAATGCAATCTTCAAAATCTACACTGTCCCTTGTTTTAAACACTGCAAAATGTGTCTTTGCATGCAGTAGCAAAGTTTAGTAAATTTCTGCTAGGCTAAAATTAATGGTGTCCTTTTCCTTTTCCCACTTTAATGTCGTCACTGATTAATATTCTATTGCCTATTGGGATAGTGTACCAGATCAATTTGTTAAAATATAATTGGTATGTGGTTCTAACTTCTAGTTATCAATGATTTTGTTTCTTGGCTAACAATTTTTAGGTGTCTTGGTTAGAGGTGTTGAGTTTGGAGTTCCTTAACAATTGCCGAATTCATAGTAGACTAGTGTCAACTTTAATACAATAGAATGTCATAATTGTAACCCTTTAGACTGTTTCAACAAAAACAAACACTACATAGTTTTGGATATTATTCTTTTTACCTTTGTCTAGCAGAGTAGCAAGTGCTATATTTATCATAGAGAGTCAAAACTTTTGAAATTAGAGCATGTTGGGTTCCAATCTCAGCTCTGCTACTTGATAGTTGTAACAAACATTGACTAAATGGCATAATCTGTATTGGTCTGTTTCCTTGTCTATAAAATGGGGCTTCTAATCATTGATGGCTTTGTTCAGGCTATTATGAAGAGCGAGTGAGGTGATCTAAGTAATGTGCTTGTGTAGTGCCTGGCTCATAGAAGTGATAGCTATTCTTCATATTCGTTTATTAATACAGTACTTATTAGCCATTTAGTTTGTTCCAGGCACTTTGTTAGGCACTGAGAATTTGATACAGATGAAACAGACACAGCCTCGGCTTTTATGGACTTTACTGCTTCCGTAATCTCATTGGGTGAGGGAGTAAGGGTAGTGACCATGGTGCTATTTATCAGGCTGGTGCTTTTAATTTTCTTGTTATTCACCATTCTTATTTAACTTTCCCATTAGATATCCTTCTCATTACTATGTTAATGCATATCCATTGTACTGAAGTTCTCACAGGACTGTCTGAATTGGGGAAAATATTCTATGGGTTTATAGAGCAGTTAGTGGTATTTGAATACCTGACTCACATGGATTGCATTTTGAAAGGTGAGGAACTTCCACTCATGCCATTGATTTTATGTTGTGTTCCTCAAAAAAAAAAAGAAAGAAAGAAAGAAAGAAAGAAGGAAGGAAAGAAAGAAAGAAAAACAACAACAAAAACCTTTCTAGCTTTAGATTAATTTTCCTGGCTGTGGTTCTATTCGATACTTAATGCATTAAAATTGAAATTTAAGGCTAAACAGACTTAACTGGTGGGCATGACAATTTATTTTTTATTTTTAGCCAAAAGAAGAAATGAGTTATCAGCACTGATCTTCCCTGAGTAACCTTGGATTTTTAATAGCCTCTAACAGATACAACCAGAGAGTACTTTAGCAGTCAGTCATGCTTTATTTGGATAATTCAAAATGACAAGCTTGCACTTTTCAGTGCTTGGCACAGTCAGAAAATATTCCTGCCATCTGAATGGTTTCCCCATGGGTTAGAGGTGAAAAGGGTTCCGTAGGAAAGGTCCAAGAATCCAGACTAGTTTTATTTTCAAATGTTAATTCTCATCATTTTTACTATGAATACTAAGAAATCACAAGGGAGCTATGTGAATCTTTTCACAATTTAATTGGCTTAATCTGGAGGAGCCTTTAGGAGAAGCCGCTAGAATGGTAAAAATAAGAATCCTGGTTGATGAGGCCTGAAATTACAACAGCCATTGATCAAGAGTTACATTGCTTCCCAGCCTGAAGGCTCTTCTTACTAGTAAGAAAAGTAAAAATTCCATGTAGTTTTGTAGGGCTTTTTTTTTTGAATAGCCAAGATACATAATGTCATCTTTCTCTTTTTGGTAATTTTACATGGAGAAAATATGAAGGCATTTTCATTTAAAATGGGAAATAGAAAGGTGAAAATAAAGAGGCATGGGGTTTTATCCAAATGCTCTTGGCCACTCTTGTCAGTTAAAGATCCATTTCTTTCGGCCTCTTGTTTTTCCTCATAGTCCTCTCATTACATTTTAGGATGAGTTTCAATTCCCCAGTGTCCTCCAGTAAGTCATTCTTTACTTAGTCTCAAGTTTAATACATTTTTAAAAAATCATCAAACAGGGTTTTAAAAATTAAGCCAAGGTTTGCTTTGAAGCTCTTATTTTGCCAGACCTGATAAGAGAATGAAATATAAAATCACTGCCTCTTTGTGAATAGGTCAGGAGAACAACTTATTTCATCTAGAATTTGATTTTGGAACTGCATGAACAAATTGCAGCTCAGTTCAGAGATGATTGTGGTAATCAAAGCTTATCTTCATATAATAGCATTCTGTGCCCATGAAGTAATGTCATGAATTGAGCTAGAATGGAGTGTGACAGCCAGCTTTCAATCATGGTTTGGCTGTGTGACCTTTTGAAGTTACTTAAATTCTCTGGGTTTATTCAGCTTTAAAGTACAACTTACTTGTAGTGTTCTTCTGAAAGCGAATTCATTAGTTGGTTTGTTCAAAATGCCAGGCAAAGAATAATTCAGATTTACTGGTATTTATATTTTAGTTAAATTTTTATCTAAAATTTAAAAAATATATAAACATGATAGTGCAGTACAATTTAAGCCAATTCAGTTCTTTAAGTGTCTCAGCATGGAAAGTTAAAGGCTCACCTAGATGAGAGCTTCACCACACATTTGTTGGACATTGTTTACTGAACGCCAGGCAGATGCTGTGAGTATGACATCAAAGACATGGCCCCACATACACGAAGTACTTGCACTCTGGGTAGGGAGAGAGATAAGGGGAGACTTAGAATGAGCAGTGCTGTGGTTAAAGAATGGAAGTTGAATGGGTTAGGGGTCAAAGAACACCTCCCTGAGGAGGATGGTGAACTGAATTTTGAAGGAAAAAATAACTACAGGTTTTTTTAGACACAGAGCTGGGATGGAGTATTTCAGCCAAGGGAAAAGTACGAGAAGAAAGAGCCTGGAAACTGGAAGAAACTTGGCATGACTAAAAAGGGGGTATTATCTGGAAATACAACAAGGTCCCAGATCATGAAAGGTCTTATGTGTTCTGCTACATGATTTGGATTTTATTTTCATGTTATTTTTGGGAAGCCCTTGAAAGATTTTGAGCCAGCAAATGACATAATCAAATGTGTAACTTAGAAAAGTTTACTAAGCCAGTTTTGTCTGTTATATTTTAATCTTGTTCTTTCTAGTCATACATTGAAAACCAACTTCCATATCAGAGAAAACAATTATCTTGTTTAACCAAAAACTGTCATCACATTGGTGTTAGGCACTTGTATATTTATGATCTCTGTTGAAAGCTATGACAATTACCACCCAGATCTTTAAATTTTAGTAGCTTACAGCAGCAAGATACAAAGTTCATCACATCTGACAATCTCATTTTTTAACTATTATAGCATGAGGCCAAGAAGGAGAATTTTGCTTTTGGTCACTGTCCAATATCCTAAGCCTTTTAGCACACTTGGCACAAGAATGTCACAGACATTTGTTCCAATGCGCAATTCTCACGTGGTAATGATCCTTCATCATAAGTATATTGTATTTGACAATGAACAGTAAGAAACCACTGGTTGATGTGTTTTACATTACACATTACAAAATCTCCTTCTGCAGCCTGATTTATAAAAGCAAGAGCGTTTGCTAAGCATAACTTTATCAGGATCTCCTGGTTTGGGGTCTCTCACCCCTTAATTCAGAGAGATAACATGGTAGTCTGCGCACACTGCCTGTCCTCCAACCTCATGTCTGGCTATCCGCAGGAAACATGGTAGGAGTTCATGCCTCTGAGTATAAAGAAACTTCTTACCAGAGGTTTTCATAGTTGTGACCTGGGTGTTTTCCAGGCTTCTAGCTTCCTTTTCTAGTCTTTATAGGAAGCCACCACATTCTTCCTTTGCTTCCCTTCCAGGCCAAGGGCAGAGCACATTTTTTCCTCTTGCTGAAGAAGCTCTATTTGTCCATATCCTTGATAGTCTTCAAGCTTTTCAGATCTGCTTATGCTCCTGACTCTGACCTTATTGAATCCCAGTTTTTCAAAACACAAATATATAAAAGCAATATAAGAATTTAGGCTAGCAATATTTTGAACAATTCCAATTTTATAACAGAAGAAACTAAGAGATATAATGCAATGGGGGAAAAATGTGTGGTTTGGCAGCTTTCCATATATTAAATTGGGTCTACCAAATACCCTCGTTAATACACTGGGCACCTTACACACATCATCACAATCATCACAATAGCTCTATCCGAGAGGTTTCCGTACAGGAACTGGGCCTTTGAGAGCTTAGACACACATATCCAAGATACACAGCTGTTAAGGGATGGTTCTGGATTTGAACTTCAGATATATCTTTCTGCCTAGGTGCCCTTTTCACCATACAACACTGTCTCTCAACAGTGAATCTTTGGATAAAGTGAATGTTTTGTTAAATAATGCATTCTCTGGTATAGTACTTGGAAGTTTATGAAGTGCTTTCACTTATATCTCATTTGATTTACAGAATAACTCTGAGAGGTAAGTTTAATTATCCCTATTTTACAAGTGAGGAAACTAAGGCTCGGTAAGATTAAGGGACTTGTGCAGTATGATACAACTTATAAATGCTATAGCGAGTATTCATAAACTCAGAAAAATCATATATGTTAAAGTTAGGGACCCTTTAAGTCGGACTTTTATTTGTTTTGCTCACCAACTGGGGGAAGGCACCGCTTGTTGCTTTGGCCAAAATTTGTTGACAACAATAATTAGACCCAAAAGGGAAATGTATATAATATTTCTTCTGTCTACTTCCAGCTTTCCACTGCATCAGTTTTGGTTTATACAGACTTTCTATGTAATGCTGGTTTTTCTAGCTGATTACATAGTGTACATTCCACATATGAGCATATCGAAGTCAAAATTATATATCTTCTTCAAAGGATTGTTTTACATCAGGCAATAAGCAAAATAAAACTCTCATATGTGCTTTTTTCACATAGAAATTGTTCTTTGCTCCAGTCTTTATTAAGATCTCAAAGCTGATATCATACAATAATGATATATTGATTTTCTTTGCTTTCAAATACCTTCTTTCATCTCCAACCTCCGTGGGGAGCAATTTATACATTTTACTGTTACTTGAATCTTCATTTATCACTATTTTTTTTCCTCTTCAGGTTTTGTGATGAAGGAACCTGTAAAGATAAAGCCAATATTCTGTATGCCTGGGCAAGAAATGCTCCCCCAACCCGACTTCCCAAAGGTACATCAGAGACTTCTTAGATAGACTCATGTTAAGCTGCCTAATTTCTGTTTCCAAAGCACTTTTTATTATAGTCCTTTCTGACAGTGGTTGACAGTGTTGTATATTGCAGCTTCACAGGAAACAAACCTGCATTATTTGCTTTGTATTGGAAGGGTTTCATTTAGGTAGTTACCCTTTCTCTGCCTCTCTTTGCTAAGTAGTATGCCCGCACAACAATTTAGATGGGATTAGAAAATAACCAAGTATACCTCACATCACCTTTGGCCTAAGGCACATTGGTTCTTGACAGCAGGCGCATTTCCTGAGCCAAGAGAGCTAGGAATTAAATAAATTGCTGTTTCAGCAGAGATTTTTTTTTTTTTATCATAGTCTTGGAACCTAGGTATTTAATGTGATGCCAGACCTCAGCTGGTTTTCTGACTTCATCTCTAAACAGTTCATAGCTTCCAGTGTGTAAGTGAATTACCAGACTCTCTTTTATTACCTGAATGTTTCTTAATATTAAAGGGAGTGTGTGGTTACAGAATAGGTCTACCCTGGTTCAGGATGGTCTTGTGAGGTCCATGCCCCTCTCTTGCTTCCCTAGCTCAGGCTAGTGTCATTATTTGATGCCTGCTTTGCCTTGATTTAAATAAGCCTCAGAATTCTTGCTGTGGTTTACCAGGTTGCTGCTGCCAAACAAGTTTGGAAACTAACAGGGAGGTCTGTCAAAGATTTGTTGACATTTTTAAAAAATCCATTAGTATAGCAGATTTAAAAAATATTTTTCTCTGCCTGTAAATATTTTCTCTGTATGCTTTTTTTAAAGCTTACTAGCAAATTTTATTAACAGTAATACTATTAAGAACATTTAGATTTCAAAAATTCACTGACATAATGGACTTTGTATTCTAGTTGGTAACTGGTTTTCTCAGTGTCATTTTTGTTAATATCTGTTTTCACAAGGGAAGAAAATTCCCTGAGGTGCGCCTAAGAAGTTTATTTCCTATACTCAATTATAAAATAAAATTACTATGAATATATATAAAGCAAAATGAGAGAATGTGTTTACGTATGTCTGTTAAATAATCAACAGGACATAATTTTGTTTTGTTTGTTCTGTTTCTTTCAAAAGCAGTACATTGTCCTCTTAAAGTGCAAGTAATTCCTCTGGTTCTGAAGTGGCAACTGTGAATAGAATTCCATCCAAGTTTTGAGAAGTAGTGACAGATTATATTAGACATTTTCAGTCCATGCCTAGTTTACTTCATTTTTCATATAATGTAATTTTATATGTTATATGCTATTTTATTTCCCTTTGGACTTCATAGATCAGCAACCTGAAATTAGCTCCATTTTAGACTTCCATTTCTAAAATGCTATTTTTTTTTTATTGTAAATCTTTAGGTGTTGGATTCAGAGTTGGGGGAGAGACTGGAAGTAAATACTTTGTACTACAAGTACACTATGGGGATATTAGTGCTTTTAGAGGTAAGTTTTGAAATGTTGGAACTAAGCAAAATTTCCAGTACCATGTTATTTAAAATAGATGCACAAACTATTATCCACATAATAAAATGAAGAATTACTCGTATCCTCTGCCAGCTAGGGGACAACTGCTTTTGTTTCCTTTAATTTGGAACTGTTGAAGGAATGAATTTTATTTTAGAAGTTATTTCTGTTATGCACCTGTGCATCCTACTGTTTTCTCCTATGCTGCCTTTATAGAGCTCTGTTGCTTTCTAGTGTGTTGTCTTCCCAACCTGCTCCTGCTGCTAGTAGGAGTGCTGCTCATTGTATGCAACACTGTTGGAAAGCATAGGAAGGTTCGAGTAGTTTACTTCCATTCCTATGAGCAAGCCATGGGGAGAGCCTCCAGATTCTACAATACCAGGGAGGTTCTCCAGACACTTATGTCAATGTCTGATCCATCCACATGTGCCACTTTATGAACTCACCCATTTTCCACTGAATCAGTGCACCATCCCCACCCACCTTTCAGACACTGCTAAACATTCCCCTAGACACCTGTTGCGCTACCTGTGATTACTATGCACTCCATTTAAATGCCCCTTTTCTTATTATGGAACCATTAACATGAGGAAGGGGCCCTGTTCCCAAGGCAACCAAGACTGGTGCTTGTTACTCTTGCTGTATTTAGTCAAACTCCAAATGCATTCTGGGTTCACACTCTTGTGTTCATGAGAGTGTAAATACTAAGTAGATTTCTCCTCAGCTCATTTGCTTTTCTGCTATGTCTTGCTGATTTATATATATTCCTCTGCATTATCTAATTTAACATTATATTTCTGCTAACCTGATACATTTCTCTCTCTAAACACATAAGATTTCTGTCCAGCAACTAAGTCTAGACTCTCTGCCTATGAAATACCCTCTAAGACCTTTGCCGAGAGAGCCCCGTGGGGTAGGAAGGTCCATAGATTCTCAGCTTGCAAAACTAGGACAGTAAATGAAGTCTCCCTCTGGAAAGGGATGTTGAAAAGAATAATTGTGCATAACTAGGAAGGAACTACGGTCTGATATATTATCAATTAAACAAGCTCCTGCAGACCAGCCTATGAACCTAACTTCTAAATAAAACTTGTTTTTATATGTTAAAAAGTGCTTGGAGTTGTACACAAATAGCTTTTCATTTTTGGAACAGAACCTATTCTTAAACTGTTAGCCCTCTGCAGTGCTGAGACAAGGTTTTGTTGAAAACAAAGGAATTAATAATGTTTGTGTTTGAGGAACAAAGACAGAAATTATCTGCTCTAAAAATTTACCATGTTGATATCAGTAGAACAGGCAGATTCTAAGACTGCTGACTTCCAAAGTATTGACAAGAATATAATTTTTTCAAAAAGGCAAGCAGCCTTCTCTGACCACTACAACAAAAGTAGTTCATCATACCCACATACCTTCTTTCAAACCCTAATCTCTGTCTTCATAAAACCCTAGACTTCACTTTTCGACCTAATTCCTCTTAGCCTTGTAAGTACTCCTAGTGAATTCTGCACTGATACCATAGAGAAAATGCATACTTACACAGGCTTTTAAAATATGTCACTGTAATAATTTAATTTAATTTCTTATGAGGAGTTACTTTTGTTTTATATTTTAAGTCTAATCTAGGGGTAATAAAAAGTACTGATATTTTAATATGTAAACATATAGTTATTCTTTTCTATAACAAGTAGATGAGAACCTTTTCCTTTTCTCTTTTCTGAGAACAGTTTTTTTTTTTTTTAAAAAGGTATATGTGAGATAGAAAGGTTACTAGTGCTGTAATTTACAGAACTTATTGTAATATAATAAAAATGTAAACAAAAATTTAACCCATGTAATTCATTCAGTACCATTACATACTATCTTGTCCCTTAAGCTTCATTTAGAATAGTCAATAGACACATGGAAAAATATCAAATCTCACTAAAACAGTAAGATGGTATTTATATTTATTAAGTTGGGGATCAGTAGAGATTAAATTATAAATCCCAGGATTGCCAAGGATTTGGTGAATCATACACAATTTAGGAGGCCTCATAAGTTTAGTATGACATTTTGGAAAGCAATTTTACATTTCACATACATTTAATAAATTGCATTAAAATCTTGCTTTAGACTTTTATCCTAAAGGAAGAGATTTTTGTTCTAAAAGTGAGCTACCTACCCACAGTTATTTGTGCAATATTGGCTGTTAATATGGAAAACTGGAAAGTTAACAGATGTCTCTTTTTAGGAGGCTAGTTACATAGATGGTGTAACAACAAAAATAGCAAATAATAAAATTTAATATAGACTATATAAACATATGTGTGTTTACACGGATTGTAAGGACCAAGAAAAAAGGAAACAGATGAACGAGAAAGAATTATGTGGGTTTTTTTTAAATTAAGGTATTATAACATTGTCTTTATAATTCTTTTTTTTTTTTTTTTTTTTTTTAGAAAGCAGGATTTATTGAGAGGGCAGCAAAGCTCCCACAGTGGGAGAAGACCCAAGGGGGTTGCCCTATAATTCCATTTTTAAATTCCACAAGTAGAAGCATTTTGTGTTGACTCCTTTAGTTTCTGCCAGTTAGTGTAGTACATTCTCACTCACAGCCTCATAATGTGAATCTCTACATGTCTGATACACTATAGGAGTGACTTCTGCTTTAAGCAGGTTCTGTGTTGGGATCTCACACTTAATTTCCAGAGGCACCTAGAAGTGGAAAATAATTGTCCTATCTTTTAATTATTAAAAATTCAGTAAATGTGTATATATGTTATATATGGACACAAATACACACGTACATATATAATCATATCGCTGCTTTTGATACCAGTGTTAGTGAAGATGTGAACTTCATGGTTATAAAACTATTGATGATATTTTAAAGTCTATAAAATGTAACAGAAGGAGAGTAACACTATTAGGAAATTACTGTATTCTACTGCAAAGTGGGGAAATGTTTGGCTTAAGGGTATGAGCATTTTTCCACAGGAAAGGTTTTAGAGAATTGAAGAGCTTAGGACCTTTCTTTAATAAAGCACCAACAATGAAGGCAAAATGTCTTCCAAAACTTGTGGGAATGTGATAGTGTCAGAGGCAGCTTAACCTGAAGCCTGAGTATACCTTGGACTGTGATCTCTATTTATATGAAGATTGGCTGTGATTTTAGAGTGAGTTCTGTGGGGTTACATGAAATATTTTATTTTGTTTTTTGTTTGTTGTTTTGGAAGTTGTACAGAATGTGAAGCTGTTAAAAGCATCATTTAAAAACAGTCAGTTACATTAAATGCCATAATGTCAAGCCCATGCTGGTGCTGGGTGTACTAATCTTCCTGCCTGCAGGAGTTTAGTGTATTCTAGCAGGCAAGACAGGCACAAAAGGTGTTTATAGGCCATTATACTCATAGACATGCATAGTAGACCTGAATTCTGCAGAGGCCAAGCATATAGGTCTACCCGGAAGGGGAAGGGGAGGTGGTCTGGAAAAAGCTTCTTAAAAGATGGAGCCCGAGCAAGGTCCGGAAAGGTGATCAAGACTTCCCACGTAGGTAGGGGCAGGAGAGAAACAGGTTCCAGACAAAGAAAAAGTAGGCACAGAGACACGAGAGTGAAACAGCCTGATAGACACAAAGAACTCTGGGTCATTTGGCATTACGGGAGTGTGAAATGCAAAGGGAAAAAAGGCAAGAAATGAGAAGAGAGGTACCATGGGGACCATGCCATAAAGGTCCTTGTTAGGACTTGCTTCTTCTTCTTTTTTTTTCTTGAGTTGGAGTCTCAGTCTGTCACCCAGGCTGGAGCGCAATGGCTGCATTCATGACTCACCACAGCCTTGACCTCCCAGGCTCAAGTGATCCTCCAGCCTCAGCCTCCAAAACTGCTGAGATAACAGGCATGAGCCACCGCGCCAGCTGTGGACTTGATTCTTAAAACACTCAGAGTGCTCTTTAGTCTAGCAGTAGCCTGATCGGATTTTCATTTTCCATTGTCCCTTGGGCCTGGGCTTTTTTACATGGAAAAGCTATTAGCTATTAGGGCTGTAGGTGGCCAGAGTCAGCCAGGATTGGGCCTTGAGAAGGCCAGAGTGATTTTTTTTTTTATTTTAAATATGTGGGATACAATTCAGGTTAGATATACACAAATGTTCATTATGCAGGTACCCTTGTTGATGAGGTGTGTCCCTCCCTCCCCTGGCAATTTCATGCTACTGCCAATCCCTTTCTTATAGTATTATGATAATTGTTCAAGGTCCACTTATGAGTGAGAACATACGGTACT
>CAUYQG010106848.1:0-21950 GCA_963574415.1 Tarsius wallacei
CAATAAAATAAAAAATTAGCTGGGTGTGGTAGCACGTGCCTGTAGTTCTGGCTATTTGGAAGGCTGAGGCAGGATTGCCGCAGCCCAGCAGTTCAACGCTGGGGTGGTTGTGAGCGTGCTACTGCACTTTAGCCTGGGCGATGGAGTAAGACTCCAACTCTAAATTAAAAAAAAAAAACACACAAAATAAATAAATAAAGTTTTCAGCACAAAGAACTCTTAAAACTCCACAGTAGAAACAAGCAACTCAATAAAAAAATGGGGAAAATATTTGAACAGAGACTTTACCAAAGTAGATATATGGATGGCAAATAAGCATATGTAAAGATGCTCAGTATTAGTAACCATCAGAGAAGTGAAAATTGAAACCATAATGGGGTATCACTGCACACAGGTTAGAATGACTAAAATTAAAATATGCACAATGTCAAGTGCTAGACAAGGAGGAAGAGCCAGTAGAACTCTTATTGATAGGAATGCAAATACAGCAAGTCTGGAAAAGTTTGACAGTTTCTTATAAAGTTAAACATAACTTACTATATATCCCAGCAATTCCACTTCTAGGTATTCACCTTTATAGATAAATGAAAATTTACATTCTTACTATATGAATGTTTATAGTAGCTTTAATCATAATTGCCAAAAACTGAACATAACCCAGATGTCCTCCAATGTGTGGATGGATTAGTAAACTATGAAAAAAGACTATGCAGCCGGGCTCGGTGGCTCAGCCTGTAATCCCGTGCCTTTGGGAGGCTGAGGTAAGTGGATTGCCTGGGCAACTTGGTGAGACCTCATCTCTACAATAAATAAAAAAAAAATCAGCCAGGCATGGTAGCGCATGCCTGTAATTCCGGCTATTAGGAAGGCTGAGGCGGAAGAATCGCCGGAGCCCAGCAGGTCGAGGCTGCGGTGGCCGGGAGTGACCACTGCACTCCAGTCTGGGCGACAGTGAGACTCCAACTCAAAAAAAAAAAGAGAAAAAAGACTAAGCAATAAAAAGGCATGAACTGCTGATACATGTAACAGATGAATCTCAAAAGCATTATGTTGAGTGAAAGAGACCAGTCTCAGTAAATTACATACTGTATGATTCTATTTATATGACATTCTGAGGAAGACAAAACTATAAGGATGAAAACTAGGTCAGTAGTTATCAGGGTTTAGGAGTGTGAAGAGGTTTTGACTACAAAGGGAAAGTATGAGGGAATTTCGGGGGGTTACAGAACTGTTCTCTGTCCAGATTGTGAAGGCAGTTACATGAACCTAACTGTGTTTTAAAACTCATAGAACTATATACCAAAAAAAAGTTAATTTTGTTATATGTTAATTTTTTAGAAAAGTTCTTAGCTTAATACTGGCACATAATTTAAGCTCAGTAAATGCTAATTAATTTCCCCTTTTCTTTCCTCTGTATTTTCAGGAAATCAACCAGCATTTGACAGTTGTATTTTAATGTTTGTCTGACTATTGTGTTTCTCTCATCAAATTTTTAGCCTCTTTAGGGAAGTGACTGACCTTATCTGGTTTGTCTCTGTTTTCTCCAATACCCAGCAGAGGCTGTTACAGAATATGTGCTTAATCATTATGTTAAATGACTGGCCGATATTGTGATAGCAGTGTGGTATCAGGCAGAGATGGGAGTCCTGAGCAAGAGTGTGATCACACATTTTGTTGGCTAGGGGTGAGTAGGTAGCAGTATGAACCCAGAAAGCTGCAAAATCTACTTATGATTCTCTTAGTGTCTGGTATAAAAGTGTAACATAGGGTCACAAGCTTATGCTCTGGACTCACATAGATCTGACTCTGCCTCTTAACAGTTGTGGAAACTTGGAGAAGTTATATAATCTTTTTCAGCCTCAGTTTCTTCTTTAGAAATTGGAGTAATAATAATAGTAGGCACCTCATAAAGCCGTTGTGAAGACTGAAAGAATAATGCATATAAAGCACGTAGTAGAATGCCTGGCACGTAGAAGAGGCTCTATAAAAGTTTCTATGGTTATTATTACTGTTATCATCAGAAAGAGCATACATTTTAATGCAGACAGACCTGTGTTCAAAATTGCCTTTGTCACTTACTGGATATATGACCTTAGGCAAATAACTTCACCTCTCTGGGATTTTATTTTATTTTTCCAGCTATTAGATGAGGGATGTTGCAGGGATGTTGTGAGAATATAACGCATGTAAAGTCCTAAGCACAGTGCCTAGCACATAAGTGCTAAATTCATGTTTTTTCTACCCTCAGCTTGATGGTACAGATAGTGAGGGTTGACCTGTATAGTAGAATTCCAAATCAGCTCTCATCATTTCATGGTACCACAGCATTTAGTGTGGCTGACTTGACTAGAGCCAGGACACTCAGGCGGGTAGTTCTGTCTTTGCCTCAGTGGTTGATACATTGGTGAGGGGGCACAAAAGAGCACGATCACATACTTAAAGGGACTACTACGTTTATGGCAGCTCATTCAATCTCCTACCTACGTCTGTGTACTTTAAAAAAAGTTCTGGCTTTTAAAAATGTCTGGGTGAAAACATCTAAGTTTTCCCAACCTACTTGGAAGGCAAGAGGATTTTGAACAACAAAGCCATATTATAGTACTGTCATGAGACCTGCTTGGACTTTAGCAGGATAGAATCAGATTTATTTTCTACGTTTTTCATTGTCCCGCCCAGAGGCATGACAGGTTCTGGAAGGCAGTGAGTGTTAAGAAGCTGGCACCAGGTGAAATCTGGGCTAGAGGAACTAAACCCTGAGTGAAGCAGTCAGCAGTTTCACTTGTAATATTCAAAGGGCTAGGAGAGACTTGGACTTAATAAGAAGTAGTATACAGGGTGAGACAGAAGGAAGTCCAGTGCTGTGGGTCTCATTTCCTTCTATCCAGATAGCCATAGACAACCCTAAGTGTTCTTCTGCCTCTAATCTCTCCCCGACAGCCTGTGTTGTACATGCTGCCAGTGACCTTCCTTAGCTACATTTGGGTTCCGTGTCTTCTGCATGATTTTCTTTTCCTATTTTCTTTAACTTCCTGTGCTTAGCACTCCTTCACTTCAAATCTGGCTTAGTCTTTCTTAATTTTCTGGAAACTATCTACCACTTTGGCTCAAATCCTCTTTGTCTCATGTACATCCTATGTTTATTTCTAGTCCCCCTTTTTTTTGCTCAGGTAGTTCTCCTTACCTGGAATTATCCCCTTATGCCCCTCCCTGTACCACTGACCCTATCTGCATCAGTCTTAATTGTCCTCTGGAATGTGCCAGTCTCATTTTTTATAAACCTTCCCTAACTTTTCCACCCCCACTGATCTCTCTTATCTCAGTACTGACTCCCATAGCATATAATCTGTACCACTCAAGTTAGCACTTAGTTAAAAATTGTCTTGCTTTGTGCCCCGATGATTTTAATTGCATTGTTTTGTCTATAAAGTTGTCTTTCTGCACTAATACTAGTATTAATAAACATGGCTTAGGGACTTGTAAAGGGACTGTGGTAGAAAGGGGGCATCCTTACCATGTGCCAAGCCCTGTGCCAGCTGATTATGTGTACAGTTTCATTTAATCCTCTACCACACTATGAGCTGGGTTTTGTTAGCTCCATTTTAGGGATGATAAAACTATGAATGAGTGGCTTACCTTTGCTTACTTAATTAATCTGATCTGTAATTAAGTTCTTCAGTGTTCCCACAATCTGGCTTTAGCTCATTCTACTGGTTCATGTTATACTGCATTCCCTTACTCTATGCTACAGCTATCCTAAGCATGCTCTTCATAACCCACCACTGTGCTCTTGCTCCAGGTAAATGTTCAGGGTACACTTATGAGTGAGAACATGTGGTACTCTGTTCTTTGTTTCTGTGTTAGATCACTGAATATTATTGACTCTAAATCCATCCAAGTTGCTGCAAAGTCCATATGTTTGTCCTTCTTTATGGCTGTGTAATATTCCATTGTGTATATGTACCACATTTTCTTTTTTATCCAGTGCAGTTTCGATGGGCAGCATGGTTGGTTCCATGTTTTTGCTATTGTGAATAGTGCTTCAATAAACATGCGTGTTCAGGTATCTTTTTTGTAGAGTGATTTGTATTCCTCCGGGTATATTCCCAGTAGGGTGATTGCAGAGTCATATGGAAGGTCAATTTCTAGTTGTTTTAGAAATTGCCACGCTGTTTTCCATAGAGGTTGAACTAGTTTACATTCCTGCCAGCAGTGTAGAAGTGTTCTCTTTTGTCTGCATCCTTGCCTGTGTCTGTTGTGGTTTGTTTTATTATTATGGCCATTCTTACTGGAGTTAGGTGGTATCTCAGTGTGGGCTTGATTCACTTCTCTGATGATTAGTGAGGCTGAGCACTTTTTCGTGTCTGTTGGCTGCCTGTATATCTTCTTTTGAGAAGTGTCTATTCATGTCTTTTGCCCACTTTTTAATGGGGCTGTTTGTTTTTTTCCTTTCAGCACGTTTGAGTTCCTTGTAGATCCTGGATGTCAGTCCTTTGTCAGATATATAGTTGGCAAATATTTTTTCCCATTCTATGGACTGTCTCCCTGCTCTCTTGATGGTTTCTTTTGCTTCTCAGAATCTTTTCAGTTTAATGAGTTCCCACTTGCTTATCTTTTCTCTTATGAGATGGACACCTGGGGTTTTTGATCAGGAATTGGTTGCCTACTCTGATTTCTGTAAGGGTGTCTCCTGTATTTTCTAAGATTTGTATAGTTTGAGGTTTTATGTTTAGGTCTTTGATCCATTTAGAGTTGACTTTTGTGTATGGTGATAGGTAGGAGTCCTGTTTTAATCTTTGGCATCTGGTCAGCCAATTTTCCCAGCACCATTTACTGAATAGGTTCTCCTCTCCCCAGTAGTTGTTGGTGGAGGCTTTGTCAAAGATGAGTTGGTTGAGGAATTGAGGTTTTCCTTTCGGGATCTCTATCCTGTTCCGTTGGTCCATATGCCTGTTTTTATGCCAATACAAGGCTGTTTTGATTATTGTAGCCTTATAGTAAAGTTTAAAGTCTGGAAGTGTAATACCTCTTGCTTTGTTTCTTTTGCTAAGGATTGTTTTGGCTATTCATGGTCATTTATGTTTCCATATGAATTTCTGTATTGTTTCCAGGTCTGAGAAGAATGATGTTGGTGATTTAATGGGTGAGTTGAATCTGTAGATTGCCTTTGGTAGGATGAACATCTTAACAATGTTGATTCTTTCTATCCATGGGCATGGAATATTTTTCCATTTATTTGTGTCTTCTTGAATTTCTTTGAGCAGTATTTTGTAGTTTTCATCGTAAAGGTCTTTCACTTCTCTGTAGGAAGATGCTGAGGTATTTCATTTTTTGTGTGTCTATTGTGAGTGGGATTATGCTTTTTATTTGGTTCTCTGCCTGTTTGTTGTTGGTGTATAAGAATGTGACTGTCTTTTGCATGTTTCTTTTGTACCTTGAGACTTTGCCAAAGTCCTTTATCAGTGTAAAGGAGGTTTTTGACAGATTCTCTTGGATTTTCAAGTATAAGATCATATCCTCAGCAAAGAGGGATAACTTAACTTCTTTGTTTCCTATTTGGATACTCCTGATTTCCTTCTCTAATTGCTATTGCCAGGACTTCTAACACAATGTTAAACAGGAGGAGTAAGAGTGGGCAGCCTTGTCTTGTTCTGGTTTTCAGGGGAAATGCTTCTAGTTTCTGTTCATTTAGCAATATGCTGGGTGTGGGTTTATCGTAGATAGTACTTACTCTTTTGAGGTATGTTCCTTCTATGCCTAGGTGTTCAAGTGTTTTTGTCAAGAAGGGATGCTGGATTTTATCAAATACTTTTTTTGCATCTAATGATATAATCATGTGGTTCTTGTTTTTATATCTGTTGATGTATTTAAGTACATTTATGGTCTTGTGGATGTTGAACCAACTCTACATCCTGGGGATGAAGCATACTTGGTTATGGTGGATGGTTTTTGAGATGTGTTGTTGGATCCGCTAGAATCTTGAGAATTTTTGCATCTATGCTCATTAGGGATATTGGCCTATAGTTCTTTTTTTGTTTGGTCTTTACCCAGTTTGGGTATCAGTGTGATGTTAGCTTCATAAAATGATTTGGGGGAGAATTCTGTCTTTCTCAACTGCCTGGAATACTTTCAGCAGGTTTGGTATCAGCTCTTCCTTGTATGTTTTGTAGAATTCCACTGGAAAGCCATCTGGTCCAGGGCTTTTTTTTGGTAGGTAGTTTTCTTATGCCAAGTCAATTTCCTGGGTTGTTATTGGTCTATTTAGTGTCTCAATGTCTTCTTGTTTCAATCTTGGGAGGTTGTGTGATATCAGAAAGTCCTCCATTTCATTCAGGTTATCAAGTTTGTTTCCATACAGGTGTGCATAGTAGTCTCTGCTAGTCTTTTGCATTTTTGGGGGGGAGGGGGGTCAGTTGTGATTTGATATTTTGTATTTCTGATTGTGTTTATTTGGGCTTTTTCTCTCTTTTTTTCTTGGTCAGTCTTGCTAGGATCTTGTTTATTCTTTTGAAGAACCAGCTTTTTTTTGTTGTTGATTTTTTTCTATGATATTTTTGTCTTCTATGTCCTGTATTTGGGCTTTTACTTTGGTGATTTTGATTATTCTGGTAAAGTTAAGGTTTTGGTGGTCTTGTCTTTCTAGCTCCCTTAGGTGATTTGTTAGGCTTTTAACTTGTGATCTTCCCATTTTTTTGTGATCATAGAGATGTACATCCCCCTCTTAGAACTGATTTGCTAGCATCCCAGATATTTTAGTAAAGTTTCCAGGAATCTCTCTCTCTTGTTTTGGAGTCGGAGTCTTACTCTGTCGCCCAGGGTTGAGTGCATTGCATGCTCATGGCCACCGCAGCCTTGACCTGCTGGGCTCAGGCAGTCCTTCTGCCTCAGCCTTTGAAGTAGCTGGAACTACAGGTGCATGCTACTATGCCTGGCTTATTTTTTGATTTATTGTAGAGACGAGGTCTCACCAAGTTGCCCAGGCTGGTCTTGAACCCCCGGGCTCAGGCAATCCTCTTGCCTTGGCCTCCCAAAGTGCTGGAATTGCAGGTTGAGCCACTGCACCCGGTCTCCAGGAATTTCTAAATTTTGTTTTGATTTCTGTGTTGACTCAGTAATCGTTTAGCATCATGCTGTTTATTTTCCATGTCTTTGTGGTTTGGGGGGAATTTTGTTGGTGTTGATATTTATTTTTATTCTACTGTGGTCTGAGAAGGTGCATGGCAGTATTTCGACCTTAGGAAATTTGTTTATGCTTGATTTATGGCCGAGGATGTGATTGATCTTGGAGTATAGGCGGTGATGAGTAGAATGTATATTCTGTGGTTGTTGGGTGAAGTGTTCTGTAGGAATCTATTGGTCAGGTTTCAAGTTGAGGTTCTGGATCTCTTTGTTGATTTTTTGCCTCGATGATCTATCTAGGGTTGTTAGCGGGGTATTTAAGTCCTCAGCTATAATAGGGTTAGGGCCAATATCTTTTTTTCGTTTACTTAGTAGTTGCTTTATAAACACTGGTGCTCCTGTGTTGGGTGAATATATGTTTAGGATGAATTTTTCTTGTTGATGGATTGAACCTTTTATCATTATATAGTGTCCTTTTGTATCTCTTTAAATTTTTGATAGCTTAAAGGTTGTTTTGTCTGTAATTAAGGTCATGACTCCTGAGTCAATTTCTTGACCTTTACTATGTGGAGCTCCATGTGGAGAGTTGTCAAAGACAGCTGGCCAAATATTCCTGGTTTTATTTTTCCTGGATTTACCTTGTGCTGAGGGTCTCTCTCTGATTCCCATGGCTGCTGTATCATTCCCAGAGACTATACTGGCTCCTAGGACCCTGGACCAAATTCTGAACATAAATTTTTCTTGCTTCCCCTTCATACCACTTTGACAGCCTGGAGCTGCTGCTGCTGCTTCTTTTAAAAATTTACTATATGTGTTTGTATACCAACCCTGAATTGTATCCCACATCTTAAAAAAAAATTACTATATGCAAATTAACCTCAGCATTGGTTTCTGATATATACATTTTGTTGCTTTAGTAATTCTTTGACCTCATTTTGGAGGCATCTCTCTGCTTTTTTCCTTTCTTGCTCTCTGCCTGTATCCTGGTGCAGTCGCCAAATATCTCCCACTTCATGAAACATTCTGACCCCCTGCTCTTAATTCAGGCAAAGCACAGATTGATTCTGCTCAGGCCTTTGGATAGAACAGAGACTCACACCATGAATGACATCATTCTTCAGGTGAAACCTGTTCCTTAGGCTAAGGAAATGTTCTGTTCCCATTCTTCCATGTAAACAATTATGGGGTGTCTATAGCATTCACCTACCAGGAGTGGCTCATAGTCAGTTTACACACTGCAGCTTCCATTGAGTTAAAGTTCTGTGGTCTGCTCATGCATTTAACTCTAAGTTTTATAAGTTTCTTAGAATAAACTTAGAACAAATCATTTGGACATTGACTTTTTAGAAGTCTAAGCATGAGCTTTGGAGTCCAACCTGTAGTCCAGATCCAAAGTTTGCAGTGTATGAATTATAGAGATTCATTTTTCTTATCTGTAAAGTAGGGATGAAAATAAGATACTCTTTGCCACCCTCAGGGTAGTGAGAGAGGCAGATATATAAACAATGACAAATTGCAAATTTTAGGGGCTGTAATGATGGTATGCACAGGGTCTATGGGAGTTTCCAGAGGAATCAGAGTGCAGTGACCTAATATGTACTGGTGTAGAAAATACATCATTAGCTGACACTCAGACAAGGGTACTAGTTGCCAGACAAGCTGAGCTACACATCAGAGGGAGTAGGCATAGTTTGCAATCTGTCCCAGTGCCTTAGCCAGATACAGGATGAGGCAGCAGCTCCCCCAGATGGTACCCCTCATGTTTCCAGGAAAACCCAGACGGTGGCTTGCTTTGACAGATAGGGAAATTCTTTCTCACTAAGCAGGCTGTTGTTTTCCTTCCTCCCCTCTTTGTTGTTGAGCCTGCTTTGTCTGGCAATTCTGTTGATGATGGAATTAGTTATATTTGTAAGACTTCTCTGTGTATGTGTCTGTATATGTGTATATGTCTACATGTGCCTTTGTGTTTGTGTTTCTTCATATGTGTGTATACATCATTTTGTGCTTGTGTGGGTATGTGTCTTTCTGTATTTAGATGTGTCTGTATATGATAAGAAATGTAGGGAAAGAGGAACACCAAGCCAAGAAAGTAGGGGCTGAGAGAAAGCCCATAAACCAATTGAGGATCAGGGAGAAGGTTAGGAACAAAGGGTTAAGCCTGTGATATGGTATGCAGAATCTACAAGTAAAAGCAGTCAGAAATATAATCAGGAGCTCAAAGATGCTATTAATCTAGGCAGGATGTGGGCCCTACAGAGTATTAGGCTGAATGCAAGTGTCACCTGGCAACCAGGAATGGTCAAACCAGCAGAGAGAGAAAAGGCCTGCTTCAGGTATTAAACTTCCAACTCTTCTTGGCTAAGGAGGAATTGGCAGTTGGCGCTCAAGGCCATGCTTGCTTTCAGATCTAAATGGTTTTTGTGTTTATTTGACTATATGTGTATTTCTTTAAGTCTCTCTGTGCATGTCTGTACTTGCATGTACATCACATTCAGTCTACTTCATGGCATTAGAAAGAATTTGGTTCCCAATGCAATGTCTGATTCACTTGATAATCAGTGACCTTCCTTTTATTCATTTTCATGTTCCCTACTCACCTTTTTTCTCTCTTTCTTTTCCAAACATATTTAGTGTCTGCTCTGTGCTGGATGCTTGATATTGCAGAGACTAATAAGGAAGACAAATTTTCTACTTACAAAAATGATTTTCACATTATTGAGGCAGAAAGACATACATGTTTATTCCTGATGGGTGTTGTGACAAGAGATGAGCGTCTTGTACTTCTGGAAGTACAGAAGAGGGAAGTTAACCCATCCAAGAATGTCAGAAAGGACTACCCACAAAAGGTGTTGCCTGAGGTGAATTTTGGGAGATGAATAGGAGTTAACGTGGGGACAGGGGTGAGAAGGATATAATGGGTGGAAGAACAAGTATAATGTCCTTTGGGATCTGTGAGTCAATGATTCTCTTAACTTGAGCATAGAATGTAATAGTGGGACTGGAAGGGAGAGTTTTGGAATGAGGTTGGAAAGGCAGGCATTAGCCAGATTCATGTGCCATACTGAGGAGCTTGGATTTTGTCCCAAAGTCTATGAGCTAGAATAGTAAACAGAGCTGGCCCTAATTCTGACTGAAGGTATGTTGGGAGCAGGCTTTGCAGAGGAGGTGAAACTAAAACTTGCTTTTTAAAGATGAGCAGGAGTTTACCAGATAAAGAAAGGAAGAGGACCATTCCAGGAAAGAGAAACTTTATGAGTAAAGGCAGGAGGCAAAAATAAAATAAATAAAATAAAATAAAGTTTGGAGACATCAGTAGGAAAGCATCTAGAGAATAGTTACTTCATCTATAAAATAGGGACACCAGTAATATATACCATTAGTGGCTGGTGTGAGACTCAAAAAAAGTAATGGGTATAATTATTTGCAAACCATAGAACTGTGTGCAAATTTTGATAGTTGCTGTATTATCCACTTCTAATTTCCTGTTAGTGCCCAACAAGCATCAGGCCCTCCCAGGTGTAGGGCCACATAGGCATGCACCTCAGCAGTTTAAGTACTGACTGAATGAGAGCCACATCCTTTTACATCTAGCCACTTGGCATCTTGAGGAGGGAGAGGTAAGATTAGAAGTTCAGGATAATCCAGGATAAATAGTATGAACCCTCTTGCCAAGAGACCAAGGTTCAGAATAATCAAACATTCATGAAGCACCTTCTACATATAGGCACTGTAAGAGACTGTGCCTTAAATTATCTTGTTTTCTCCACATTGTAATCATGAGTAGTTTGCATTTTACAGGCACTAGGTGACATAGTGGTAAGTGGCATAGATGGGACTCATGACTTTGTCTGTGAGCTTCTTTTTCTTAATGATACTTCACAAGCTTTCTGATATCTCTAGGTGGTGAGCAAGCTCCCTGAATAGTTGTGTAGTCTCAAGGTGATATGAGGGTGGCAGAGTTGGAGAGAAAGTTGCTGAGCTCTGCCTTTAGGACTGAATGCATTTTACCCCACATAGAACAGTGGTTCTTGCTTTCAAGGAAGGGCTCTCCTTTATCTGTCTCACCTAGGTGCTTTCAGTATGTTTGGTTAATTTCTGTGTCCTTGGATCCCAGCACAGGACCTGTCATATAATAACCATTCAGTAAATGCTGGTTAGTTAGGCAAATTAATGAACAAATGCTCTGTTAACAAAGGCTTCTGGAACCCAAAATGTCTGCGTTATTCCTTTCTGTCTTTTGTGTAGTATAATACATTTAGCTACTTGGTGTCTAATAGGACATTTTGTTCTTAAGGATATATATATCCTTTGTAATTGAAATATAAGCCCATATCCTCCATCTTAGAGTTGACAACAGAAGCTTTTTGGGGGTCAGGGGGCATGAACTTGTCTTACTCTTATATTCTCTGTCCCTGAGCCTCTTCCCCAAACCCCCTCACTGCCCAAAGGTGAGTAGAATTTATGAGGAAATTGTGGTGAGCTTTCAACTCTTTTTTCCAAGCTGACTGAAGTGGGTATTCTGTTTGGGATGCAAAGACCTGGAGGTTTTCCTGTTGTTGAGTGCTTGGCTGGGTTGTAATTCTCTCAGGGTCCTGGAAAGCCATGAATAGGGATGGTGGTATGGAGGAAAACTGAGAGGGGAATCAAAGTTGCTTTTTGTTCATGGGGATTGTAAGGGAGAGAGAGATTTCTTTAGTACCTACAGCAAGAATGGAGGGAAGATTAGGTATATCTACAGTAAACTATGGCTCATTTTCTGTTTTTTTTTTTTTTTTTTTTTTGGGAACCTGCAAACTAAGAATGATTTTTACACTTTTAAATAGTTTAGGGGGAAAATCTAAAGGCTGTTTCAAGATGTGAAATTGAAATTTCCATGTCCATAAGTAAAGCTTTATTGACACACAGCCACTCTCATCATTTACATATTATCTATTGCTGCTTTCACATAAGAAAAACAGAGTTGAGTAGTTGTGACAGAGACCATATGGACCACCAAGCCTTACAATTTGTACTGACTGGTCCTTTACAGAAAAAGTTTGGCCCTTGGTCTAACCTATCGATTTTAAAAAAACAGCTTTATTGAAATATAATTTACCTATTTATAGTGTACAATTTAATGTGTTTTAATGTATTCACAGATATGTGCAACCATCACATATCTTTTGTGATTTTATTTAGACATATAGTCAATTAAAATTTTTTTTTATCATTTCAGAAAGAAACCCTATACTCATCTGCTGTTGTCCCTCTGTCACCCCATTTCCCCCAGTCCTAAGCAACCATGAATCTACTTTTCTGTCTCTGTAGATTTGCCTATTCTGAACGTTTCATATAAATTTCATATAATATGTGGTTCTTTGTAACTGGCTTTTTTCACTTAGCATCTTTTCAGGTACATTTATGTTGTATCAATACTTCTTGTATATGTTTAGTACATATGTCCGTATTTTATTTTTTTATGGCTGAATAATGTTCTGTTGTATAGACACACCATTTTGTTTAGCCATTTATTAGTTGTTGGACATTTGACTTGTTTCACCTTTGGACTATTATGAATAATGCTGCTATAGATGTATACAAGTTTTTTGTGGACATGTGTTTTTGTATAGACATATATTTTCATTTATCTTGGGTAGAATTTTCAGGTCATATGATAACTCTGAGGAACTACCAGACTGTTTTCCAGAGGAGCTGAGCCATTTTTACAATCCTTCCAGCAGTGAATTTGAGGGATATACTCTCTTGACATCCATATCAATACTTGTTATTATTTGACTTTTTAATTTTAGTCATCCTAGTAGGTGTGAAGTAATATCTCATTATGATTTTGATTTACATTTCTCTAATGACTAAAGATGTTAAACATCTTTTCATATGCTTAATGGTCATTTATATATCTCCTTTAAATAAATCCTTTTTTTCAGATCCTTTGCTTATTTTATTTTGATTTTTTTGTGTTTAGGTCTCACTCTGTTGCCCAGGCTGGAGTGCAATGGGGCATGATCATGGCTCATCACAGCCTTGACCTCCTGGGCTCAGGCAGTCCTTCTGCCTCAGCCTCCCTAGTACCTGGGACTACAGGTGTGTGCCACCACGCCTGGCTAATTTTTTAATTTTTTTTTTTAAGAGATGACGCCTATCTATGTTGCCTAAGCTGGTTTTGAACTCCTAGGCTCAAGCAGTCCTCTTGTCTCAACTTTTCAAGGTACTAGAATTACAGGCATGAGCCACCACACCTGGCCTCCTTTGCTCATTTTTTATTTGGGTTATTTGTCTTTTTGTTATTGAGTTGTTAAAGTTCTTTTTATAATCTAGATACAAGTACCTTATCAGATACATGATTTGCAAATATTTTCTCTCATTTTGTGAATTGTTTCTTTACTTTCTTGATAGTGTCCTTTATAGTTTTTAATTTTGGTTACGTCAAGTTGTTTATTTTTTTTGCTGTTTTTGTTACTACCCATACTGTTAATGTTATATAACAATTTATCGCCAAAATCCAAGGTCATGATGAATTACTCCTGTGTATTCTTCTAAGAGTTTTAAAGGCATGTGAAGCTTAACATGCGTCAAACTGGATTTTAAATATTACTGCATACAAAACCTGCTCTACACACAGCCTTCCTTATCTCAGTTAAAGACAAGTCCTTTGGACTGGATGCAGTGGCTCATGCCTATAGTGCCAGCACTTTGGGAGGCCGAGGTAAGAGGATTGCCTGAGCCCATGGGTTCAAGAACAGCCCGGGCAACTTGGTGAGACCTCATCTCTACAATAAATAAAAAAATTAGCCGGAAGTGGTGGTGTGTGCCTGTAGTTCCAGCTACTTGGAAGGCTGAGGCAGATGGATTGCCAGAGCCCAGCAGGTCGAGGCTGCAGTAGCTGTGAGTGTGCCACTGCACTCCAGCCTGGACGACAGAGTGAGACTCTGACTCAAAAAAAAAAAAAAAAGAAAAAAGACAAGTCCATTGTTTCTATTGCCTGGGCCCAAAACATTCTAAATCTTCTGTAATTCCTCTCATAATCCACATCTATTGGTAAATCCTGTGGATTCTCCCTTCAAAATATAATCATTTCTCACTACCGCTCCACTGTAGAACAGAGGCTCAGCAGCTCCTAACAGACAACCATCTCTACAGTCTATCTCAATATAGCAGCTAGAGAGCTTTTTTGAAAAAAATGTAAACCAGATCATTTCACTCCTCTGCTCAAAATCCTGTGACAGCACCATTTGTCATTCAGTGTGAAAGCCAGAGTCATTGCAAAAATCAGCAAGGCCCTCTGTGATCTGGTCCCCACTTATGATTTTGATGTCCTCTCCTACTTATATCCCCCTTGGTCACTCACTCCAGCCACACTCCTTGCTGTTCCTTAGACATTCCTTTGTGTTCATGGCTTAGGGCCTTGTTTCTAGCTCTTGTCTCTGCCTGGAATATTCTTTCCTAAGATATCTACTTTGCTAAGTCCCTGATATTCCCATATACAGTATGCTTTGTCATCTCTCATACTTCACCTTATCAATGAGACTTTTCCCAGACCATCCTATTTAATAATGAAATCTGTATTTCAACTTCATTCTCGGCACTCAAATCTTCATTATGCATCACTTTTAAAAAAACTAAAATACTTTTTAAAGAACGTATCACCTTCTAGGTTCTCTCATTTAATCATTTATTATTTTATTGTTTATTGCTTAGAGGATAAGGTCCATAAGGGAAAGGATCTGTTTTGTTCACTGCTGTATCTTTTATACCTAGCACAGCGTCTTGCTCAGTATTGGTACTTAATAAGATATTGTTGAGTCAATGAATGAATGAATCTAAATAACAATAAATTTTTAAGTCAGTGTCTTACTTTGTTGCCCAGACTAGAGTGCAGTGGCAGGATCAGGGCCTACCTCCACCTGACCTCCTGGGTTCAAGTGATCCTCCTGCCTCAGACTTCTGAGCAGCTGGAACTACAGGTATGCAGTACCATTCCTGGCTAATTTTTTATTTTTACTTTCTGTAGAGACAGAACCTTTCTATGTTGCTTAGGCTGGTCTTGAGCTCCTGGGCTCAGTCCCACCTTGGCCTCCCAAAGTGTTGAGATTATAGGCATGACCCACTGTGCCCAACTGTTTTCTCATATGGATTCAAATTACAATCTGGGGTCACTTAACTAGTCTTAAGAACTTCCTTTAGTATTTTTTGTGAGGTAAATCAGTTATGAAATAAATTAACAAACATTCTTATTGTTACCTGGAAATGTCTTTATTTTGCCTTTATTTTTTTCAATATAGTTTAGCTGGATATATGATTTTTGGTCGACAGTTTTTGTTCTCTAAGCACTGAACATGTCTTCCCATTGTCTTCTGGCATCCATCATTTTTAATGAGAAGTTGGCTGTTAATCTTAGTGGGGTTCCTCTTGCATGTGATGTGTCATTTTTCTCTTGCTGCTTCAAAGTTTTCTCTTTGCCTTTGACTTTAAGCATTTTACTATAATGTGACTATTTGTGAATATCTCTGCATTTATACTGTTTGGAGTTTATTGAACTTTCTTGATGGGTAGATTAATGTTTTTCAAAAAACGTAGGAGGTTTTCAGCTGTTATTTCTTTGAATAATTTCCTGCTTTTTTTTTTTTAATTCTTTCCTTCTGATACTAAGATTATGCCTATATTGGTATGCTTAATGGTGTTACATATGTTTCTGAGGCTCTGTTCATTTTTCTTCATTCCTTTTTTTCTCTGTTTTTAGGATTGTGTAATCTCTATAAATTTCTCTTGAAGTTGCTAGTTCTTTCTTCTGTGAGCTCAGATCTACTGTTGAGCCTCTTTCCTGAATTTTTCATTTCAGTTATTGTACTTTTAAACTCCAGGACGTCCATTTGGTTCTTTAAAAAAAAAATTTCTGTCTCTTTATTGATATTTTATTTGATATAACATTGACATCATATATTTTTATTTCTTTAATTTTTTAAAAGTCTTTGAGCATATTTATAATGGCTACTTTGTAGTCTTTTTCTGTTAAATCTGGCATCGGGTCTGTCATATAGAGAGTTTCTGTTGCTTGATTTTTTCCCTAGTGTATGGGTTATATGGTCCTGTTTATGTGTCTTTTTTTTTTTTTTTGAAACTGAACATTTTTGATAACATTGTTGCAACTCTAGGTGCTTGTCCACTCCTCTGGGGCTTGTTATTATTTGCTTATTTATTCATTTAATGACTGGCTAGATTGTTTAACTGGCTGTGTCTCCTCACCACCCTCAATCCAGTGTGAAGCCTCTGATGTTGCTCCTTAAAGGCTTGGCTATGCCCACACTCACCTTTAGGTGGCAGTGATTTGAGTAGGACTCTCTTTGTCTCTTTCCCTGGCTACGCCCAGTTTAGTTTTTAGGGTCCATTAATTACCACCTGATTATTCTGTTGTTTTCAACAATGTCTTGAGGCATACACTGCTTCCTAGGCTGATGTAGGGCTCCTTTGAAGAGATAGTTCCTGCGGTCAGTGTTTGAGATTTGTTCTTACCCCAAAAGAGCTCTTTCCAGCTGTCTCTTTCCTCAGTTCTCTCCAGCAAACTCTCCAGTCTCCAATTTACCCTATATCTCCAATGTATCTACTAGTCTTCTCCCAAATGTTTTTAACCATTACTTCCACTGTTTTTGTTTTTAAGTTGGGGGTCTGACTCTGTCACTCAGATTGGAGTGCAGTGACATGGTCATGACTCACTACTGTCTTGGCCCTTGACTTAGGTGTTCCTTCTGCCTTAGTCTCCCGAGTAGCAGGGTCTAGAGGTGTGCATCACCATACTTGGCTAATTTTTTGGATACTTTTTGTAGAGATGAGGTCTTGTTATGTTACCCAGGCTGGTCTTGAACTCCTAGGCTCAAGAAATCCTCATATCTCATTCCCAAAGTGCTGGAATTACAGGCTTGAATCACTGTGCCTGGCAGACTTCCACTGTTTTTGATAGTGCCCTTAGTCTTGAACTTTCCCACACTGTGTTGCAAATGAAGTCACTGTACCTTGGGAAGAGATTCAAAGTATTCGGTTTTACAGGCTACTATTTACCCCAGGCAAAATCCTTGAGCTATAGTTCTGGAGCTGGGATGGGGACAATGACATACTTTTTTCTGAGTGACAACCCCACTTAGGAGCTGAGTACTTGGTGGAGGGGTGACTTGACTTGCTTCTCCCAGAGTGTAATCACCATCTTATGTACCAGGGCAGTGGCAGTTGTGTCCCCAACATTCTTTTTTTTTTTTTTGAGTTGGAGTCTCACTCTGTCGCCCAGACTGGAGTGCAGTGGCCGCTCCCGGCCACCGCAGCCTCGACCTGCTGGGCTCCGGCGATCCCCTTCCGCCTCAGCCTTCTGAGTAGCTGGAACTACAGGCGCGCGCTACCACGCCCGGCTGATTTTTTGATTTATTGTAGAGATGAGGTCTCGCTTGCCCAGGCGGGTCTCGAACCCGCGGGCTCAGGCAATTCACTCACCTCAGCCTCCCAAAGGCACGGGATTACAGGCTGAGCCACCGAGCCCGGCTGTGGCCCCAACATTCTTAGTGGCACTGCATCTGAGGTAAAATGCCTGTACTGTGAGTGGGGATTGAGCAGAAGAAGGGTCCACCTCTCGGGCTGCACTTGCTTAGAACTTAGCTTCAGTAACAGGTAGATGGAGGAAGGATAAGAAATGCTAATATCCTGTTACTCCCAGGCCACTAACCTTCCAAGTAGGAGCTTGGAGGAGAGGGACTCCTGTGCTCTTAGCTGCACCAGTCTGGAGTCACTGAGTTGGGAGAAGGAAGGCAGGGCAAGTCTTGGTTTAAATACTACATACTCTTGCTGTTCTTACCAAGGACTTTAGTAGATTTTCTTGAGCATATGTTTCTTCATTGACTGTATGTCCTTAAGACCATTTCCAGGAGCTTTAAATTGTTTTTGAAAAATAATTTTCACTAGTTTACTGGAGGATGGGTCCATTGAGCTTTTCATGCCATCATACTGGAAGTCCCTTTTAACCTGTCAATTTTTGTAGGTATCCTTTCTTATAATGCATTCTGTTCAGTGCTATGGATTCATCCTATGTTAATATGGCAGTATTGACCCTAATTAAGAAAGTAATCACTCTGAGAAAATCTTTTCTAATTAGTTATCTGTTTCTGTCTTTCATAAGACGAAGATTCCCCCAACAGTAGTACTTGGTTAGTTTGGCTACTTTGGTCCTGATAGCTTGCATGACTGGAGATGTTGGAGTTGCCCTGTCTTTGTCATTCTGGCCAGGTACTGGCAAACTGAAATCTCTGATTCTGCCTCTAGGATTTGACCTGTGTCTTGTGCCCAGTGTCATGGTGAGGCAGCAAGGATGATTCCATGACAAGGACTGAGCTTTATCATTGATCTCAGAGGAATTCTCTGTACCTGCATAGGTGGTAGGTGCTGGAAAAGAAAGGAATAAAAGGAAAGGTGAAGTTGCTGCATTGGAATAAGTTCTCCTAGAGGTAGACATAGCCGTAAAACAGTTGGGGATACTATAATACACTAAGCTTGTGTAGACTATAGTGCCTTGTCCTAATTATCTCCATTGCTGATTTCCTGGCAGATGGATTTTATATAGCAAGTACTTAAAAAAAAACCCATTTTATATCTTCTCTGTAGGTCTCTCTTACTTATAAGGGATCAATATCACTGTAATAGTACAATATATTATACTATAATATATTAAGCTTATTTAGGCAAAGAATAGCATGCAAAAAGATATTATACTGGTGAAAAGCCTGATAGTCCCAGCTACTTGGGAGACTGAGGCAGGAAAATCACTTTAGTCCAGAATTCAAGTCCAGCCTAGGCAACATAGCAAGACCCTGTCCCTTAAAAAAACTGATTGGAAAAAAACCCAAACCAGTGAATACTGTGGTAGAGTTGCAGAAAAGGAGGACCTAAGTTAGCTTTTCCCATGTACAGTCACTGACACATAATCTGGATCTGAACAGATGACTAGGAGCAAGAAGGAGAAGGAAAGTATTTTAGGCAAAGTATAGCATGCAAAAAGATATTGTACTGGTGAAAAGCCTGGTAGTTTTAGAGAGTTTCAGGTAATTCATTATCACTGGGAATGGGAGGAAGTGGCAATTGATGCATTGAAGAGGGCCAGTCCTTGGAGGGTCCTGCATAAGATTGTGAGGTTTTGATTTTAAATGGAGTTTAAACTTCCAAAGTAAGAATCATAGAGGAGAACAGAAAAGACCTTAGAAGTTAGTCAGTAGACTATAGTGCCTTGTCCTAATTATCTCCATTGCTGATTTCCTGGCAGATGGATTTTATATAGCAAGTACTTAAAAAAAAAATCCATTTTATATATTTTCTGTAGGTCTCTCTTACTTATAAGGGATCAATATCACTGTAATAGTGGGCCCCAGGCTTGGACATTCCTTGTATCTTTATTTTCTTCTTAAAATATTTTACATGCACACATACACACAGGAGAGCTTATTTTGTACCATGCACTATTATGAGGTCTTTATGTAGATTAACTCATTTATATTACTTTCAATATGAAGGTATTATGAGGTTTTATATTACTGTTAACTTCATTTTACAAATGATGTGCATGATACACTGAAAGTAAGTGGTAGGACAGGATTCACACCCAGGCAGCCTGGCTCTAGAGTCAAGCTCTGAACCATCTTGCTACACTGAATTCAAGCTAGTATAATCGCCTTGCTCCTAGCTGAATATCTTTGTTTTAGATTGGCTAACAATTTGGGGACCTTTTTCTTTCTTCTATTCAATAGACACAATAGGCATTGGTTAGCTATTCTAAGCTAAGTTCTTTGCTGTGTGCTATAGGGCAAATTAAAGTGAGAGATATTCATTCAGTTATTTAATAACTATATTACTGTGTTTGTGCCAGGCCCTAGGCTTGGAGGTGGGCTTCTGGAGCTAAATTAATTGTCATTCTGGAGAATTTTGAAGATGCTAAGTGAAGAGAGAAATTACAAATACAATATAGTCTCTATTTTTAAGTTGCTTAGAAGAGTAAGAGAGGAGCGATTAAATAGTAATTATAGTATAAAAATAGGATAAGTTCTCTCACCTGGGAGAGGTCTGGAACCTTTCACAGAGGCAGTGACTTTTCCTTTAACAAACAAAGAGTGGAAGAAGGCATTTTAAGTAAAGCATCTTGTGCCAAGCCTTGGTGGTATAAAAGAGCATGATTTGTTCAAGAAGCCTGCAGTAGTTTGATCTGTCTACTGTAGGCAGCTTTTTCTATGCAGGGCTAGATAGTAAATATTCTAGGCTTTGCTAGCTGTAGAGTCTCTGTTACAACTACTCAAAGCACTACCTCATCATAGATATTACATCCATCAGTGAGCCTAGCTATGTTTCAGTAAAACTTTATTAACAAAAAAAGCAGCAAGCTGGATCTGGCATATGGCCATAGTTTTCTGACCCCGATCTGGCATGTAAGGTGTCTGGGAGAGTGGCCAGGAAGGTCTCTGGCCTAGTCTACGGGTCATATTGTAAAAGAGCTTGAATGTCAGGCCAAGAAACTAGGGCTTTATCTTCTAGGTAATGAGGAGCCATGTGATTTTAAGTGAATTGGTATAATTGGATTTTACAAAAGTCATTCTAGTGTCTAATGTGGTAGATCGACTGGCAAAAAAGAAACTAGATATACGAAGATGAATGAGAAATGACTGTTTTATCTCTGCCCTTGAGCAGCAGGTTTTCATCTCATTGGAGACAGAAACTTCACCCCTGAAACATCCATGTCCCAGAATTCTGTGTACCTGTCATTTGGAGCTATTATAGCTAAAATGTGAGTGTGGGTCCTTGCTCAAGATTGAGGTGAATGTTCAGGAGATAAATAAGAGTTGGGAAGCTTCCCAGACTTGGAGTATGTGACTGGTGGGTTCTAAATATTGGGTGGGGAGTAGAGGAAGTGGGAATGGAGGTAGTATGGTTTTGTTTGGGAAACAGGGAAAGTAAGTAATGAGGAACAAGGTTGGAAAGAAGAGGGAAGAGTAATTGGTTCTAAGGGAGGACCCAGGAGAGCCACCTAGATCACTGCACCCAAAGATGTGCTGCTCCTCTTCTGGTTTTATATCAGTGAATTATCTGGCAGAGAGAGCTGGCTGGGCCCATTTTGTGGGACTTCTAGAGAGATGTCTCACCTCTTCCCTGCTCCCACACACACTACTTCACTACTGCTTAACACTTGGGATGGGTTTGCATGCTTTCTGCTACCTCCTGGGAGATCACTTTTCTGAGCTCATAAACTAAATATACTTAGTGACAGCTGGTGCCTTGGCTCTTTGGAGAGCTATTGAGCTGCAATTCTAGCCAATGCTACATTCCCCATGGTAAGGCAAGACTTTTGGGGAGCCTCCTTAGACCTTTCTGAGAGAGGATCTGCTTGTTCTAAGTCTGAAATAATAAATCCCTGTTGTGGAAGACAGAAGTTGTCTGTTTTATTTTTAACTTTTTGTTGCTTTTAAACTTTGTCTTAAATCAGACTTTAGCTATTAGCTGGATGTGGGACAATGTTTAGCGTAAAATATGGTAATGCTGACTTACATTGGACATTAGAGTTCTAGCTCAGTACAATATTCTTGTATGTTGTGTTTATGGCTAGGTAACTGGGAACTTCTGTTAAGGGGTATATGGTTTGGCAAGGAAGATAGACGTATAAAGAGACTAATAAAGGTATGCATAAAGGAGTTATGGGGGCACAGAAGAGGCTACCTTTGATCAAGAATCTTTTTCTCTTACTTTCTTGTCCTTATCTTACTCTCCTTCCAATAATAATTCCAACTAACATTTAAGTTGTGCTTTAAAATTTACAGAGCTAGAGT
>CAUYQG010106855.1:0-22597 GCA_963574415.1 Tarsius wallacei
CTAACAGAAGCTCTGCTCTACCTCTGTTATTTTCCTCTATCCTATCACAAGAGTTTAGAAGAAATTTAACAACGATATTTGAATTACGCATTTTTTTACATAATTCTTCTGAAACTGGGTAGGTGACTCCATAGGAGATGAAATAGTTGATGTAGATACCATTAAGAGACCCTTGAAATCCTGGTGTCCTACTTGGTGATGCAGGTGGGATTGTGATTGCCATTTGGTAGATTAAGTCAGGCTTATGTCATGGAGAAAGTTTTGCAGATGAGATGAACAATATAGAACGGCATCTATGATCTGACAATATGAAAAAAGTCATTTAAATATCCTTAATTGATCTATTAATAATATCACTGTTATAAACTTTAATTTTTTTACATGAATACCTTTTATATGAGAATTGGAAAGCAATGTCTGAATGAGTTGGTGGCATCATTTCTGATGCTCAGAATACAAAATCTTCTTTGGCTCTAGATTATGGGTTTATATATAAATAAAGTGTCTATATATATATATTTTAAACTAATTTGAAGGAGGGTGATAATATGTCTGTGATTGGTTGATAAGGGAATCCTGGACAAATACAGCCAGAAAGGCAGAATGGGAAGCATGTGGACTTAAAATAATTTAATCACTTGTACCTACCACTTGTGGAAACTTAGGCACATTGTTCTATCATATAGACTCTAAGTTTTATTGTTTGTTCAATAAGGATAAAAGAGCTACCTTGTAGAGTTGTTATAAAGCTTAGAAATAGTATATGAAGAACAATCAGCTCATTGCCCACTGTGTCGTGGGTATTTAAGTCCCTGATTTCATGAGATATAAGTGGTTAGGTAGAAAGATGATAGATAGGAAGGTAAGTAGGTGGGTAGGTAGCTAGCTAGCTAGCCAGATAACTATACCCTCCTTCAAATTACCATTGTGTAGGATGTGCCCTTGTTGTAACACATAAAGAGCTTAGATACCAAATTTAGAGAGCTGCAGATTTAAAGCAAGACTTTGCCACAATCACTATGACTTCTGCAACCTGTTTATTCTCTCTGCACATTGGTTTTCATCTCTGTAAAATAGAGATCAATGATAGTGTCTACCTAGTAGGGTTATTGTTGGAACAGAATATGAAACTCTCTTTGAACCCTTGTATATGTGTTTGGCACACAATAAGTACTCAATAAATGCTAATTATGAACTGTTACTTCTCTTATTATCCAGTGGTTGATTCACTGGGAAGTAGTCATCAGGCTTTTCCTAGTGTGAGAGTGCTTGCTCTCTTCACTGAAACTTGCTTTGCAAACAAGGCTGCAATTCAATGTTATTGAGGACATGACATAGATGCTATGTGGAGGACAGAAGATGGAAGTGGGGGCCCTCACCCCACCCTCTCCCAGTGCAGGGGATATAGAACACTAGGGAAGCGGGCTGGTCTGCTTGTGAGGGTACAGAAACAGAAGTGCTACCTAAGTAGGGTACAGAAACGGAAGTGCTACCTAAGTAGGGTAGGTACAAGAGGTGTCTAAGGGAAGATGAGATTCCTCTAGATGGAGTAGGATGGGAGACTTAGAGAAGTGTGGACATTTATTTTTATGTTAGGGACCTAACAGAACAGAGAAGTAAAAAGGCACATTTTTCAAAAGGAAACTTTCCTTGGAAGGCCTGTGACTTTCTTAGGTAAACATGGAGAGAAATATTTACAAAGGGCTCATAGTTGGCGATAGGCTCTAGGTTGCAGGCATTCCTTTTCTAGTCCCTTTAGCCAGTGCCACACCTCCAGAGAGAAACATGACTTTGGATGGAAGGGCAGTAGGTGCAGAATAGTTTCTGCCTCTCTGTATTCATAACCCTTTCCAGATATGTACAGTCTAGAATGAAGTGGTTCAGAATTCTTGAGAAGTAATAGTTTATCTGGATATAGCCTTTTATGCAGATGTAGAAAGACAGTGTATGATAAATGGCTAAATCCAGAATTCTTAATTTTCCTTGAACAGTGTCTTCATTAGGAATCTGTATCGGCTAGGGCATCCATAATATGGTGTCCTTCTGTAGTGATTTCTGTTCATTCTCCCTCCTTCTCTTTCCTCCTCTTGCTGCCTTCTGCCTTCCCCCAACCCTGTATTAACATATCCCCCCTTGATCATACCTGGCATCATCTATGATGAAAGATGACTTCAACTGCTGACAATATCTCAGGCTGTGCTTTAAGAAGATATCATTCCACTTAACAGTGTCCTGTGCCTGCTGATCCCACTGCAGTGTTTTCTCCATTTAAGACATTGCCTCAACAAAAATCTGTCTTAGTATTTCCCTTGCTTCTCCATGCTGAATTACAATCGCAGTCAACGGCCCACTTGTGTGTAATTCAAGAAGTAACTAAGGGCTTTTTCTTTGAACAAGCAAGGGAGGGGTATAGAGTGAAAAATGATCATTATTCTGATGATTCCTCTGCTTAGCTGAACAGTTCACAGATCTTTGATACCATGAGTTACCCACATTTCAGCCCATTTCTGTAACTTCCTGCGGAGCCTTGCCTGCTGTCAGATCTACTCGATGGCAGCTCAAGGACTCGCATACAATTTGGCTGGAACAGCCCAATTGACTTTAGAATTGTAATTAAATACAGTTGTAATATCTGCATGGTGATCCATGGCACAATGATGATTATCACTGAAAATTTAAAAGTGCAAACTTCAGGAACCTCCCAAAGAAACTTGCAGTGTCTATTGTGAGCCTTTTGTTTAATTTGGTAGGATTTATTATCATCTGCATGTGGTAGTCTTATCTTTCTATGCATGTCTACATGAACCACATTTAGCATTTATGTTCCTCAAGAAAAGGTCCTTCGTGTCTAACATTTCCCACTGGGTCTAAAACAGAGTTGATGATGGGAGCTGCTGAAATGTTTTGTTGAGATGATCGAGGGATGTCCTTAGGGTTTGCGCAGTGTCTCTGCTGTGTGTGGAGCAGAGGCCCTGAGACAATTCAGTGTGTGTTAGTGGATCCCCATGTGTGGTCCCTGAATCAGCAGCATCAGTGTCACCTGAAAGTATAGAAATGCACATTCCTTGGCCCGACCCTGGGCAACTCGGGTTGGGCCCTGCAAGCTCTGCTTCACCAAGCCTTCCCAGTGCTTTGGGTGCACGGCCCTGTTCAGGAATTATGAGTCTACAGCTCTGCTGGCCCTTGAGCCCCTCAATAGACTTTCTTCTGTGAGAAGAAGAGTGATCTAGGATAGTAACAAGGCTAGAGAGCGGGGACTAAGCTTTCTGGAGAAGAAGATGAGCTTTGATACAGCCTCCCAGCTGCCTCAGCTAGTGGCTATTTCCCTCTGGATGCCTCAGGGCTGCCTGGCAGCAATGGGAACCAGGTAATGCCACAAGCCCACATGAGGCAGGTATGATTTAGACTGCAATTTTTGACTCAAAGGGAATGACTCTTTGCTTCTCCACTGAGTATGTGTGTTGAGGCAGAGAAGGGGACTCTCTTGCTCATAATCTAAGCAGCTGAAGGGATGTGAGAGGAGGTTTGGATAGGGAAGTCTTAGATCAGGACACAGATCTGCTCAGGTAGCTTTGAGACTCTGGGAAAATCCATTAACCTCATTAAACTCAGATGGACCTGAGTTTGCCCATCTCAAGAACTGGGATAATTATATCTGCCCTGTCAGTTTCATAGGACATTCTGCTCACTTGATATAGGGGTTGTAATGGGATTTAGCCCAACCCAAAGCCTCACTTCTCCACTCAAACAGATTCCCGGTTGAAGTTGCCCTACCAACGAGAATCATGGTCCAATGGGAGCAAAGTACTTAACTAATTTATTAAGATTATGCATTTGCATACAACTCTCTCTCTCTCTCTCTCTCTCTCTGTCACACACACACACACACACACACACACACACACACACGTACATATTTACAGATGTACACCCCACTGCAGGGATTCTCTAGTAAGGGTTGATAGAGCGCAAGGCTGAATCAACTCCTTTCAAGGTGACCTTGGAGGGCAGGGACACTTGCCTGTTGCTTGATGACATTAAGTCCTGGTGGAGAAAGCCTTCTGTCTCCAAATTCCTAAGGTTCCAGACTTTTTCTGTTCATAGTGCCTTTGTGTCTCAGAACTTTTTCACATCCCCCCTACAACAAGAAAAATATCTACTGGTTCCATTTATTATCAGCTGATTTCAAGTAACTTCATAGTTGTAAGTAATGCTGAATCTGACAGATGTTACCCTGGAAACTTTAAAATATCTGTGGTTTTCCTGTGAGGTAGTTGTAGCTCACAACTTGAGAATCATGGCTTTAATACCACCTGAAGCAAAGGAGATGGGAAATTGAGAAATGTGTTCAAGAGTCTACCACCTTCAATGACACTTTCTCCTGGAATAGACCAGTAAAATTATGAGAATGTTAACCTATTCCTATGGGAAGGAAGGAGATTTTGATAAATTATGAGGAATTAGCAGCTATGGTCTAGTTTCTTACCAGCACTTAAAAGTCAGGATCAATTTCCGTCCAAAGGACAGAGCTTCTGACCAAGCATCTCTTAAAACCTTTTTGTAATTTAGTTAAGGAGAAATGTTTCTTTCTGAAATAACAGAATGATTACCCATATTCCATATCTATTTCTGTGTCTGATTCACTCAGTGGTCCTCTGGCTACTGCAGGGGACGACCTAGGACAAAGCAGGTACTCCTTGTGTATTTTTGAATTGCATAACTCCTAACTCCTTTATGGATGGCTTGTAGATAGTTTTAATTCTTCAAGTGGCTTCTCTAATGGACACCTCTCCCACCGTTCTTTGATATTGTTCTTTAGACTTGCTATGGGCTACATAAATGCATCCAACACTGCAGCTAATGCTATATTTAAGGGCACAGGCTTATCCTCTCAAGAGCTCCCAAGGAAAAGTGAGATGAGAGTGTATTGACATGATGGTGGGAGTTCTCGTAGAGCTTTCTTGCTTATTATGATAATAGCAAGCACACCCTGTGGTTTTGGGTCTAGGCCCCATTCTTAGTTGGCATTGTTCTTAAGTAGGAAACCATCAGAGCCTCATGCTACCCCATGTTTTATAGTCACACTCAGTTATGAGTGGTAAGACAAAGGAGACAGTGTCTTGCATTCATTGAAATGTACTGCTTAATATTCTAGAAAGCTAACATGTCTTAAACCAGGGAATGCCTTTTGAAATTTAGCAATGAGTTTGGCAAAACTTGGCATTTGTAGTTGGAAAACATGGTAGGAAAATTGAGTAACTCCAAAAAATTTCATTTTTTTAAAAGTAGATCTGCCATGGATTGCCTGTTCCTCATCTGAAGGTAGGTGCAGCATAATTGCATGGATGTAGAATTAGCTTGAGAAGACATGTGCCTTCCTCTTTCATGTTTACTTTAAGTCAGATGCTTGGTGAATCAAGATGAGAATTTCAATTCTGGGCTTTTCTTAATCCTGCACAAGTCCATTTCCCTGTATCCCCTAAGCCAATATCATTGAAACTCCCTGAGGTTGAGGTCAGTCACAGCACTGCAATGGAAGCAGTGGTGTTGTTGCTGGGTAGCTCATGCGATTTGAGAATTTGTACCTCTAAGCAATGACAGACAGTGCTGTGAGGTGGGCCTAGACAACCTTCAGCGTCCATTCCAAACATGAACGTGTCCATGCTTTTGAGATGTGTGCTGTTAATGATCCCACATGGTCATTGAGTGTCTCGGTTTTAAATAAAACAGAAGTAGTAAGGAAGCCTGCTGTGACAGATAGTACACCTGCACTCTGCCCTCCACTTTGCCTCACAATCTAACAAAAGCCTTTGGCAGATGAGTCTCAAGAAACTGCTCAGAGGAGCCATTTATAGCACAGAAACAAGAGAGGAGAGACTGTGCCCGGCCCTTGGCCAGTTGTACTTCAGAGCAGACATGCATTGCCTGGTTTTTCTCAGCTTCTTTTCTGCAGCAAGTAAGAAAAGATGCACTTGATGGTAGAGAGAAGTGGACAGGAAACCACCTCTTTTCAAAGTCTTATTTTGCTGCAAAACTGCCTTGGGTCTGCCCAGACCTAAATTTCTAGAACTTACTTTTCCTGCAACTCTAGTATAATGCAAACACTAACATGGAATACCTAACCTTATTTCGGCACTTTTATTTGGGCCATGCCCTGCTCTGAGCACTTTACCTGGGCTTTTCTCATTTGATTCTCAAAACAATATTACAACCAATGAGGTAGCCCTAGTATTACGTTCCTTGAGTCTTCCTTAGGGCCATATGGTAGCCTCAGATATATATCTTGACCCTCATTAGTTCCCCCAAATATTTTTTTTCTTGGAGTAGCTCTAGATTTTATAAAATAATAATTGTTTATAATAAAGTCAAAACAAGGTACCTTACAGTAACTTTTTGTTAATCAAAATGTATAGGAAAAAAGACCCCAACATATACAAAATTTCACTTGGGTCCTTTCAAGGTTCTGTTTTTGTGTTAAATGACAGACCTTTAAGGATAGATTTATTTGAAAGTCATAGACCTATGTAGTTCTTGGGACAGATGGTTTCTCCATTCAGCTCTTAGCATTATAACCTTTGTGCTGTAGTGATTCTTAGAGTAGCTTGGAATATGGAATGAGCAATTGTGCCTCCATCACTCTGGGTATTCCCCTTGTTCTAAAATCGTAACATAAAAATCTAAACTTACCATTGTACTCCTAATAGGCTCATCATGAAATCCCTGTAGGCTCATGGATGGCAACATCCTTTGAGGGACTGAGAGGATGGGGCATGACACAGGTAATGATATCTTTTCATGAAGAGAAAAACTGGAAATGTGTTGGCTTTCTTTCAGTAACATATAATTTGTAATGTTCTTCCCCTCATTTACAATCCTGTCCATGTATAAACAGTAATTTGCTCTTATAAACACATACTGTAGTTAGAGTTCTTTTGGGAGCAATTGGTGTTCTTTATCTGTGACATCATGAGCATTTAAAAAACAATAATTATAAATATCCTTGAGGGTGAAAAAATTGTAAAAAGAAAGAATTAGAGGATCTGTCTAGAGACTTCAGTTGTTGTTTCTTATTGCTCCGTCTTCGAGTGCCCTGCCCCCACCCTATCTTCACATGTTTGCCCCTCCCCCCACCTCCATCTCTCTCTCTCTCTCTCTCTCTCTCTCTCTCTCTCTCTCTCTCTCTCTCTCTGTCACACACACACACACACACACACACACACACATACACACACTCACACTTTCTAACTAAATTATATTTTCTAATCTAACTTCTGTGCAATTCTTTGCATCTTTCTCATGGCACCAGATAGCACACCAGACACCAGACATTCACACCCCCACCGTGACTGACCTAACATTCTGGAGGCCCCACTGGGATAGTTAACTAACACTTATACTTAGATAAAGATATCTTTCAAGAACCTAACCATTGAATACATGGATAGACAGATTTCAAAGCTATAACCCATCTAATGAGCCCATTTCCTTCCAGTTAGAGTCAATTTGTGCCCATTTTTGTATTGGAAATAAAAGTCTCGTTATTTCTAATCTTTTTGCACTGTATGGACATTAAATGCTTGACAAAATACTTTAAACTTGATTGAACAAATCTGCTTTAAATCAAAACACGTGTACATTCTGCAAGTCGCAAGTATCAGACAACATCCAGGAGAGCTTTTCTAGGGAAAAGCAAAGATCCATTGGTGAATTTACTAGACTAGTAGGTTCTACAAATATGAAATAGGAGCTATCTTTGCCCTCATTGAGTTCATATTACATTAGGAGAGACAGATAATAGATTCATGTACATCTATGCATATATACATATGAATGGCATATTAAATATATTTACTTATATAATATATAAAACATGATTTTATTCTATAGAAAAATGAATATAAAAATAAGGAGTACTTAGGTCCACTCCTTCACCAAAATAAGATCTTATCTGAATAATATTACCTATATAATATTAGCTATATTGCTTAATTTTTCTGAGTCTCATCTTTCTGAACTCTTAAAGCAATTATAACTTCTTTATAAAGCTTCTGTGAAGATTCAAAAAAGACAATACGTGAAAAATTGGGGGCATTTCGTATATAGTAGCCGCTATTGTTCCTTGTTATATCATTTTCATTGTTGTCATTAATAACAAATTGCATTTGCTATCATTAATGTAAACTATCATGATTAATTAGACAAATATTTGAGTACCTACCCAGAGTCAGGCATGATGAAAACCAATACAACACAAACGAGAAAATAATGGCTTAAAAAATGAATTTGGATTATTTAGTGGAAAGAGAAGCAGTTTAAATGGAGGTGTTGCAACAAACCTACATGCTCAAGTATCTTTTTTGTAGAATGATTTGAGTTCCTCTGGGTATATTCTCAATAGGGAACTTGCTGGGTCATATAGAAGGTCAATTTCTAGTTCTTTCAGAAATCGCCACACTGTCTTCCAAAGAGGTTGCACTAGTTTGCTTTCCCACCAGCAGTGTAGAAGCATTCCTTTTTCTCCACATCCTCACCAGCATCTGTTGTTGTTTGTTTTAAATGATGGCCATTCTTACTGGGGTTAAGTGGTATCTCAATGTTGTTTTGATTTGCATTTCTCTGATGATGAGTGAGGCTGAGCACTTTTTCATGTGTCTGTTGGCTGCCCATATATAGCAGAATGTGGCAAATGCTCAAATATATATTTCTTGTGTGATTGAATGAATGAACGCAGAAACACATGAGTAACTGCTTCGGGGTCAGCAGTTGGCCCCATGGCAATCACCTGGGATAACAAATTGTCTCCCACTAACCCTGTGGCAGAAAGGGGGGCTGGTAGCAGCTAAAGGTATTTCCTTTTGAAAGTCAAGCTGCAAGCTTTAAAGACCCGCCAGGCCGGTTTTGTTTTAAAAAGCCAAGTAGCCAAGAACTCCCCATTTTCATGGAAATGCAAAGGAGTAACTAATTCACAGACTTATCCAAAACCCCTCTTTTGAAGTTGACAGTTTACAACCCTGCTTGCAGACGGGCTGCCCTGCAGTTCCTGGAGACCTTTTGTTCTTTGAAAGATCTGATTTTTCTGAACACCACCTTGTAAATTCCAAAGAAAATGTGTAATCGCTCAACACGACCCCTTCCCTTACCTAAACAAAGGTATAAGACCCCTCTTCTTCCATTCTGCAGGGCTTGACCTGGAAGCATGAGCCCGTCGAGACCGCCGGGCCCACCAGCATAATAAAGTTGCCACTTCCTATAATAGTCTCGTTGTCACCATCTCTCTGTCTTCCCGCTACATGTATATCTTCTTTTGAGAAGTGTCTATTCATATCTTTTGCCCACTTTTTAAAGGGGTTGTTTGTTTTTTTCCTTTTGGCACGTTTGAGTTCCTTGTAGATCCTAGATATTAGGCCTTTGTCAGATATACAGTTGACAAACATGTTTTCCCATTCTGTGGGCTGACTCCCTCCTCTGATGACTCCCTCCCTTCTTTTGCTCTGCAGAAGCTTGTTACTTTGATGAGGTCCCACTTGTTGCAGCTCTATTCACAATAGCAAAAACATGGAACCAACCATGTTGCCCATCGAAGCTGGACTGGATAAAAAAAATGTGGTACATATACACAATGGAATATTGTGCAGCCATAAAGAAGGACAAACATATGGACTTCGCAGCAACTTAGATGGATTTGGAGTCGATCATACTCAGTGATCTATCATAGAAACAAAAAACAGAGTAACATATGTTCTCACTCATAAGCAAACCTTGAACACTTATAATACTATAAGAAAGGAATTGGCAGTAGTGGGAAACTGTCAGGGGAGGAGGGGTGGGATTGGCAGTTGAGGGAAACTGCTAGGGGAGGGAGGGGCATACCTCATCAACAAGGGTACCTGCATAATCAACGTTTGTATACCTAACCCTGAATAGTACCCCACATCTTTATATTTAAAAAATTGAGGCATTGAATAGGCTTTGGATTTAAAGACAAAAATGAGGCAGCAGCCCTAATGTTGTGTTTACAGCACAGGTGGGCTTATTGGTGCTCCAGGTTCTTAAGTGCATAGTACACAATGTGGGAGACTCAGAATTCTGATTTGAGATGATGACTTCCAGAGCCTGTCATTTGCAGAAGAGCACCTCCCATCACCTCGGGACTCATGAAAATGACACCATTGTTGCTTTACTGGCTTCTCTCCTCCAGAAAGGATTGAGTTATAACTCACTCAAGCAGAGCTATTTAGCTTCCTTTTTTTCTTTGTTCTGTTGTCTGTGTTTTGTCATTAATTAAGATTGATATCAGGACTAAGAGAATCTGAGTTTTCATCAAGCCCCAAAGAGAAATCATTCACTGGGAACCAAAGTTTTAGGGCTCCGTTATATTCTGAGAGCAAATAGTAGCTAAATGATTAATTGTGCAGGCTTTTTTTTATGTTATAGCTAAATATATTTCAAATGATAGTTAAGATGAGACTCAGCTGAAACACATCAGTAACCAATGCAAACAAGACTATTTCTTTTATTAATGGATGGAAGTGCTTATATCCCTTTCCATTTTATTTTATTCATGGTTATTGTCTCTAAGAACAAGAAAGATTAACTCTTATTTAGGCTTATTTGAATTAACAAGATGTATTTCATTCTTGATAAATTATGTTGAATTAATCCTTTTCGACAGCACTGAGAACCAAATATTGGATGATCTACTTAATCATGAGACTTGTCAGAAAATCCACCCCAGACTTACTAATAAAAAAATTGTGAGAACAATGAGGAAACTGACAGAACAGATTAACTGCCTTTAGAGACACTTGAAAAATACCCTCCTCAGGGTTTTTTTCAGATCGCTGCACACACATCTAGAAAGACAAAAAGTCTGGGATTTGTCATTATGAACTTGGATAATATATTCACAGTTACAAATCTAGTTTTGGGAGGCCAAAGTTTATATAATTTAAAGGTCCATTTTGAAAGAATTAGAAAATATAAGTAAAATAGTAGGTAGAAAATTCAATATGAATTTAGACTAAAAAAAAATCACAAAATTAAAACTATTTAAAGTTGACAAATACTGCAAACATTACCAAATCTAAAACAAACAAACCAAAACACTGTTTGTTAAGTAAATGCCTGATCCACTTTTATAATACTTTCTTCATACATTTTTTCTTGCTAACTCTTTGATTGCCTCTTCATATGACAATTTTGTAGTATCATTTTTATGTAGAAAAAATAGAGACCTTTTTTAGTATGTTTGATCAAATACTATTTTATATTATGAAGATTTTGAATAGTTATCAATGAGAACTGACTTCTCTGCTTGCAGTGTTACTTGTCTTGTGACTGGAAGAACATTCCATAGAGCTCCTTGTAGTAAGCCTTTCCCATGTAAGTTCAGAGCCAGTAGATCACATTCATACTGTGATGTGACTTCTAGTTCTGCATCTTCATGTCACAATGCCTGACACAATAAGTGTTAGGAACACTTCTGGAAGTCATTTCTATACCTGGAAGGTTAATAATTACTTCACTACTCACAGAAGTGGTCTTTTTCATGAAAAAAGTTATTAGAATCCCTCAGAACGCTAGTGACAAATACTAGTCTAGACTTCTTGCATGACAACTTGTTTTCCCCTAAGCATATAGGTAATATAATTTTTTGCCTCAGCATTTAAATTCAAATATCTTAACTTCTTTATTGGTATTTTTGGCCTCTTCTGTATTTTTCCTAATTCTTTCTAGTTGAGAAACTCAGCAATGAGCACAGAGCCCTTCTAAGCATAGTGTCCCTGCTGCATATAATAGGATTATCCTATGGTAAATGTATATCTCAAAGTGCACATTTCTGCCAATTAATCTGATATTGTCATTGAAAGAACATTTGCAGAGTATTTTTATTAAAAGCAAGCTCTTCAAATTAAAAAGGTAAAAGAAAAAGAAAAATATGATTCTTAAAACTAATGCTGCATTTTGTCAGTGAACTTGGCTGATAAAAATTCTTGAATGCTTAACCATATATTAAAAAATTTTCATTTTAATTTTGGCAGGAGATCTTGGAGTTTTAAGAAAAACATGGTTGAAATCACTATTCTTCAAAGTATCAGATAATTACATGGCTTGCATACTTTTCTTCGTTTTTTTCAAATTCCCTTAATGGTTTTTTAGCCTTAAACAGTGCTAGATTTGAAAGCAGGAACAAATTTTACACTTAGGCAGAATTTCTAATGTTATTTATTCTCTTAACAAGCTTAGTGAGAAATGAAAAAATGAAGAAAAAGACATTTCTTACTTGTGTGCTTCCTCCAAGCAAAACAAGAGAAAAGATATAACAGATTCCATGCATTAGTGAGCACTCTGTTACCCCATTTTGCTAAGAATCAAATCAAAAGTACCATATGTTCTCAATAAGTCCTCTCTCTTCTGTATCAGCAAATTGCCCCAAAACTTGAAAAATTCTGTAGTGTCATAAAGAATCCCTTTGGCTTCAAAGAGACCACTGCATGAAGGTCAGGTCTATGTATTCCCAAAAAGTTAATACAATAAAAAAGAAAAAAACCACTGGTTGATAGTTGATCTACTAATCAAAATGGTCAGAAGGTCTCTACTAAACTGAATTTTCCAGTTAAGTGAAAGGTAAACATAACATCCTTGTTTGGGGACCTGCTGCATGGGACCCTGTTATAGGACCATGCTTTTCAATGTGTTGTAACCTGTGCCCTCTCTTGATGAACATAAAACTCTCCTGCATTCCCCAGAGTTTCTCCTCCTTTCCATGTTTTAAGCTTTGCTCTCATCCCCATAGTGGAATCTCTGAAAGGCCGAGGATAGTTTATTTTCTATGTACCCTCATCAGCCAAGAAGCTTCCTTAAATTTCTCTGATGTGGTTTACATTTCACAAATAATGACTTTTTGTGGAATGACTTCAAATGTAAAATGTTATTATATTAAATACATATTTTCCTACACCACTTGGGAGAATGAGATATGTTTTCCTGGGGAAAGGGCCTGTGTCTGCCTCCTCACCCTCCCCTCTCCCCAAGTGAGAAGCATGGTTCTAAGACTAAGGATCCCAATTTTCTGCTTTAGTAAATGGAATGGAGAGAACATAATTGAATTCCCATTTAGTGCTTAAGACCTAGTAATGCCTCAGGCTCTGGATTATAAAGTTAAGTCTTCAACATATAGCATTATAGCTACAGATTCACAAAACAAGCAAATTTGACTAAGAAGTATACCACAAAAACTGAAAACACCAGAAGTTACCCCTCACCTTTAATGTAGACCCCCGGTTGGGTCTACATTACCATGAATATTGCTCAGAATTTCAACTTGAAAATATTCAGGGTAAACTACACAATGCAGCTTATCTTTGGATTTTTCCCCCACAGAATCTTCTATCATTTATGAAAAAACAAGCAAATCTCATCTTTACTCATTGATTTACAATGTTCCTATGTTTGCAGATATGTGACCATTTTCCCATGTTGGTATTAGTTCAGGCTCTGGGTATTAACTGTCATAATTCCTCTCACATGTTCCTGCCAATTAATCCCTCATGCAGTATGCATTCTTTGTGCCCTTCTGCTGCATGACCTCCACTGCCACATCTCCCCAGGCTAATACCTTGCTAACACCTGAATCCTGCCTTTCAATTCTAAGAGATAGTGAGTTCAGTAAACAAAAAGGGAATTGGTTTGATTGGTTTTATTTTTTGAGTTTCACCTTGAAATTAATTTTGAGAGGACAGAAAGTGAAATTGCATAGCTTCATCTGGTCATCTGGACGGTATTCTGCTTCCTTTTGGGTAGGGGAAGTTGACTTCTGAAATGTTAAGATTTCAGACAAATATTTAAGCAGTAATTAGAGGACCATAGTCTGTTAAAGCATCCCTTGGATATCTAAGGATGCATCCCCCTCCTCAATTTCTTTGCTCAAAAGAGCATGAAATTAGGGTTCGGGTATATAGTTGTGAAAGGGGGAGATAGATTTTTTGAAAAGATGTTCATGAGATGAGAAAGTATAGTTAACTCTGAGTGGATAATATAAGAGATATTTTGGAAAGGAAATAATTGCAAGAAAAAGAAGATTCTGTACCCCACAGAAAGGCTTGATATTACAGAACAAAGGATAGTAGTGAATAAAATCAGTGTGCCTGCAGAGAAATCAGGAAATACTTTATCATCATAAGTTACTCTTTCTTCACAATAGCTGTCAGTATGGTTTACATTTACACTCATAAATATGTTTATCTGCCAATCAGGAAACTAGCAGAGGAGGCAAAATATAGGAGAAAACCTGTTTCAATGGTTTGGATTCTCATTGCAAAGGCAAAGCTGACTTGCATAGAAGACTTTCAGTACTTTAATGACCAGTAAGTCTGCAGCTTCACACAATGTCAAACTTTCATAACAACCTTGCATTGACACAGTCAACACCTTAGGGGTCAGTATGGCTTATTAATTTTTAGTCTGTACATTTTTGGCTGTTTTAAAACATTTTAGAGCTGGTTTGTAGAGTCAACTCAAGTTACAAATCCTGCTTCATCAATAAGCTATTCTCCATAATGCTAGAAGCACAACTAAATCACTCTTTACAGCTTCTTGAAGACTTTATATTGTTACCAAATGCTACAGAAATTTCTCGCTTTACTGGGCCACGCATTTTCATTCTATATTACTGCAATAAACTTCTTTCTGAGGTAACTTTTTCAAGTTCTCCATTTCAGATGCCTTATTATATAAACTCCCAAAAGTAAACAGCTTACAACTAAGAGCTACCTAAATGCTCCCCCATGTCACCCCATTTTAAGCCTTCATTTATCTTTCTTATCAACACTATAATCAAACTTTAATTAATCTACAAGAAACATGTAGAAATCTATAAAACAAAGTTTATTGTCCTCTTATCCCAATGTCTAATGTTTTCTCCATTATGTACTTTTGCTGTTTTCTAATAGGTCTTGAAAGTGCAATATCAGTCAGATCCATTTTTAATAGTTAACCAACTTGAATAAAATCAAGAAAAATGTGGGATTATAAAAAGACAAATTATACTGCACCAAATTGTAAATGTGATACAGCTCTGACAAATTCATCTCCAAATTTTTTACAAATAATTCTGCTGAGACCACATTTAGACAGGACTTTAGAAAGTGTAAGGTCATAAATCCTGAAGATGGCATCAGATCTGGTCATGGTGTGAAAGTCTCTGAATGGGTGAGTGCACAAAAAAACTAATCTGCAGCTGTGTGTGTGTGCAAGTGGGTGAGCGAATGTCCAACTGAGGAAAGACACTGGATCAAGTGCCTGGGTCCCCCTGTGGAAATAGCTATAATTTGCCACTGCTCTGAATTCAGCACATGCTGCACACACAAGGATCCACCATCCCCAGGGCATCACTCAGGAAAAGGCAGAAGAGATCAGCTGGTAGCTGGCCCATACCACCACCTGTGACAACAGGCCAGGCACTGACAGCAGGGACAGTGGAGAAAACGTGGGGAGGAAATCTGGTGCTGAGGAAAAGAAACACAGACTGCCGCCATTTTCTCGGTCCAGGGACTGGGCAGAGACCTGCTTTATCTAGCCCAATTCTGAGCTGCCAGCAGCCTGCATCCTAAGAATAAGAGATGATCTCTGCACTCCTCCAAAATTGACCATCATTTGCCCAGAAAGGATACTCTCAGTATATGATACTGGAGAGACAGACACCCCATATCCACACTGGACCAAACACAGCCACATGCAATCAGAGCTAGAGATCTAGCAGCAGACACTTTGGGAGGTTTTCCTGGGAAGAACTGCTGGAGTGAGCTAAATGCTGGCAGTGAGGGCTGTGGAGGGAATGTAGGGAGGGAACCTGAGACAGACTCCCAAGGAAGCAGTGGGGAGAGCCCAGCCCAAGCCTGGAAGGGACTCCAGAGCCTTGTCACCAGGTCCCAAGATCTGGAGACTGGTAACTGCTGGAAAGGGCACAATAGCTCCTGGCAGAAAAACTGAGTAGACTCTTTAACACCTAGACAGAGAAGTGCTCCAAGGCCTCTGTGGAACAGCAGAACTGCATCTTGAGTCCAGGCTCTGATCTCTGCATTGTGTTGGGGCTCCTCTTTGCAACCTCATGGAACATTGCCCACAGTGAACAAGTCCTGGTGGGTAACGGCAGATGTGGAACTCCAGATGTGAATTCACCTTCAACCCTTAGCCAGTTGCTGGGTGATAGACACAGACAGTGGAACTGAGGAGGCTGGTGGTAGTATTGATTTGTTTGTTTATCTCATTTGGTTGCTTTGTTTGTTGGTTGGTTTTCTCTTTTTTTCCTTCTGCTATTTCTCTTTCTCTGTTCTTTCTGTGTTGTTTTTTTTTCTATTTTTCTTGCTTCTTGTCCTTTTTCCTTCTTTCCCTTTTTCCCCTCCTTCTCTTCTCTCTTTTCCTTTGTATACTCTGTATAGACTCAGGGGCTACGCAAGCATACCCACTGTAAGGTATGTGCAGAGACAGAGAGCAAATGCCAGCTAACCCATTCACCAAATAGTAAACATTATGACTTGCCAATAGGTTCTGAATCCTTGCAACCTTGCATCCCCTAGGAAGTGCTCAAAATTGTAAAGAGACAGCAGAACGCCCCACCCTCAGCCCCTACTTCATAATGTAACAAACTCAGAGCCCAGGTTCAAGGAAGGACAAAAGTTAGAGCAAATATCATAAGTGACTGCTTCTCCATTTTCCACTGAGCAATGGAATTAAAGAGAAAGATAGGAGAACTGCTACAAATGAAGAAAAAACAACAAAGAAAAGCTGGTAACCAGAACCCCAGTCAAGAGTCAGTGTTAGAAAGAAGAGCTACTGGAGCACAAACAATGGCTATCTTAGAGAACGACTATACCCAGAAGGTACTTACATCAGAGACTCATTGGAGAGAATGAATAAAAATCAAGAAATGTGAGGGCTAAAACTAAAATGAAATTACAACAGAGCTGGACAAACTCAAGAAAGCCTACTTAAAAATAAACAACTCCATCCAAGAAATAAATAAAAAACTGACAAGCATTGGAAACAAAACTGAAAAAGCAGATGAAAAAAATCTCAGAGCAGGAAGACCAAAATATGGAATTAACTGAAATTTTAAAATTATAGAAAAATAAACTTGAGAAGAAAGAAGAAACTCTCCAAGTGATGTGCAATTTTATCAAGAAACAAAACCTACATCTGATTGGAATACCTGAAATAGAAAGAAAACAGAAAATACACTGGAGCAAACATTCCATAAGGTCATTTAAGAAAACTTCCTTCATCTGGACAGAGATATGACTAAAAAAGCAAAAGAGATTCAGAGAACTCCTGCAAGATATCTTATGAGAAGACTAATCCATAGAAACATAGTAATTTGCCTACACACATAGGTATAAAAGAAAAAAACCTTAAAGACAACAAGGGAAAAAGATAGACTACCTACTGAGGAAGAACAGTCACAATTGCTGCAGACTTATCTGTAGAAACACTACAGGCCAGAAGGAATTAGACCACAATCTTTAATGTTCTCAGAGATAAACAATTTCAACCAAGAATTTTCTACACAGCAAAGCTAAGCTTGATCAGTGAGGGAGAATTAAAAACCTTCCCAGACAGCCAATCTCTCTTTCTTTGTTGGCTCCTTACCCGGTTTGAGTCTCAATGTGATGTTAGCTTCAAAAAATGATTTGGGGAGAGTTTCACATTTCTCTATTACCATCCTACCCAAGGTAATCTGTAGATTTAAGGCAATACTCATTAAATTACCAGCAGCATTCCTCTCAGACCTTGGAACCGTAATACAGGACTTTGTATGGAAACATAAATGACCATGAATAGCCAAAACAATCCTCAGCAAAAAAAGACAAAGCAGGAGGTATCACACTACGACACTTTAAGCTCTATTATAGAGCTACAATAATCAAAACAGCCTGATCTTGGTACAAGATCAGGCATATAGACCAATGGATCAGGATAAAGATTCTGGAAGCAAAATCTCAATTTCTCAACTAACTAATCTTTGACAAAGCCTCCAACAACAACCACTGTAGAGAGGATAACCTATTTAGTAAATGGTGCTGAGAAAACTGGCTGATCACATGCTGAAGAATGAAACAGGACCCCTACCCATCACCAAACACAAAAATCAACTGCAAATGGATCAAAGATCTAAACATAAAACCTCAAACATTAAGAATCTTAGAAAACAGCCCAGCATAGTGGCTCCCACCTGCAATCCCAGCACTTTGGGAGACAAGGCGAGAGGATTGCCTGAGCCCAGGGGTTTGAGACCAGCCTGGGCAACTTGGTGAGACCTTGTCTCTACAATAAATCAAGAAAGTAGCAGTGTGTGATGGCACGCACCTGTAGTTCCAGTTGCTTGGAAGGCTGAGGCAGAAGTATGGCCTAAACCCAGCAGATCGAAGCTGGGGTGGCCATGAGCATGCCACTGCACTCCAGCCTGGGTGACAGAGTAAGACTACAACTCAAAAACAAAAGAAAACAAAACAAAAACAATCGTAGAAATGCAGGAGACATCCTTACAGAAATCGGAATAGGCAACCAATTCCTGATCAAAACCCCAGATGTTCATGCCACAAGAGTTAAGATTGACAAGTGGAACCTCATCAAACTGAAAAACTTCTGCAAAGCAAAATAAACCATCAAGAGAGTGGGAAGATAGCCACAGAATGGGAAAAAGTGTTTGCCATTTTGCATATCTGACAAAAGCCTGACATCCAGGATCTACAAGGAACTCAAATATGCTAAAAGGAAAAATATCAAACAGCTCCATTAAAAAGTGGACAAAAGACATGAATAGACACTTCTCAAAAAAAAAGGACATACAAGCATCCAACAGACACATGAAAAAATGTTCATCCTCACTAAACGTCAGAGAAATGCAAATCAAAGCCACATTGAGATACCACCTAACTCCAGTAAGAATGGCCATCATTAATAAGACAGAAAACAGCAAATGCTGGCGAGGATGTGGAGAAAAGGGAATGCTATACTGTTGGTGGGAATGCAAACTAATTCAACCTCTATGGAAAACAGTGTGGCAATTCCTAAAAGAACTAGAAATTTACCTTCCATATGACCCAGCAATCTCCCTACTGGGAATATACCTGAAGGAACTTAAATCACTGTACAAAAAAGATAGCTGCAAAGACATGCTTATGGCAGCAGTATTCACAATAGCAAAATCATGAAGCCAACCATGCTGCCCATCAAAACTGGACTGGAAAAAATGTGGTAAATATACACAACGGAATATTACACGGCCATAAAGAAAATCAAAATTATGAACTTCACTGCAACTTGGATAGACTTAGAGTCTATAATACTCAGTGACTTATCACAGAAACAAAGAGCTGAGTATCACATGTTCTCACTAACAAGCAGACCCTGAACATTTACCACAATACAATAAGAAAGGAATTGGCAGTAGTGGGACACTGTCAGGGAAGGGGAGGCACAAAACATAAGGGTGTCTGATCTCAAACCAGGCAAAGTGGGGACCAAATGGAGGCCCAAACTTTACCTGTATGACGACCACTTGCATACCTAATCCTGATTTGAACCCCAAAACTTTAAAATTTCAAAATCTACTTAAAAAATAAAAAGGTTCAGGTACTCTCTCAACTACCAATTCTTTTTGTTTCATTTATTTTTCACAAGGCATTTAAATATATATGTAGCTCTGTATTTAATTATTCAACTCTTCAATCAACAAACTGTTCCCCAGTTCTTTTCTCTGTGACAAAATACTTGTATTTAAAATATACAAACTGATGAGTATTTTTAAAAAGTATTGTGTTATTACTAGTAGACATAATTTCATGTTTTAAAAGAAAAACTATAATCAACAATGAAGCAGGCTCACCTGACCATACATTGGAATAATACCGACATAGCCACAAATAGAGATTACTAAATTTTTAGGGCAATTTGAGGTGTATAAGACGCTTTCACAGAAATTATCTCAGGTAATTTAGGCAGGTGATACATATTTTAGCTCCATTTCAGTGAGTAGGACACTGAACTCAGCATTATTTTCACAAGATCATATAGCTAATTAATGAAGGAGTAGGACCTCCAATAATGAGTCTTCTCACTTTGACTTCTGACAATTCTCCTTCCACTGCACCTCAAATTGATGTTTACTGTCATTTATTTTACAAAAGCAAAGTACCTGACTAGGCCAGTTACCCAATACAAGTTTGAATCAACCCCTTCCAAAGTCCCTAACCTTTGACTTCAAGAGTAACACGAATTATGCTAATTGTTCCAGTACACCCCAAATATGAGACAGGTCAGTCAAGCACATATTTTTAGTTACTGCTTTCTGTTTTAGTTCATTTTGTCCTGCTATAACAGAATACCTGAGACTGAGTAATTTATAATGAATACAAATTTATTGGCTCACTGTTCTGGAGGTTGGGAAGCCTAAGAACAAGGTGCTAAGAACAAGGCTTCTTGTTGCATAATTGCATGGCAGAAGGTAGAAGAACAAGAGGGCAAGAGAATAAACCCATCCCTGCAAACTTCTTTAACAATAATATTAATCTGATCATGAGGACTCTACCTAGGTTACTGAAACAACTCTCTTTAGGCCTCAAATCCCAAAACACACATTCTAACGTTTCCAAGACATGCATTCTGAAGGACACATTCAAACTACAGCACTTTCTTAGCTATTTTGCCCATAGAAGGTACTCAGCAAGTGTGTACCTCCAACCAACTTCAAAACTGTACAGTTTATAAAGTTTTTAACACATCTTATTTTTCATATACTTTGCATATTTTAATCTAGCAGTTTTAATGATTATATACTAATTATAATGGTAACTCTTAGTAGCCTTAATTTTTAGTGGAAAACCAAGTAAGCAATTTTAATTATGTATTAGATGTAAAGCCTAGGACATAAGTCAGAGCTATAGAGACACTATCTGGAGTACCCCATGCCTCCCAGCATGGTCAGAGAAAGGCACAGCTGGGGCAGAGAAATGGGGCTCAACCACCGTCCCCAAGCCTTACCATGGTTACTTGTTTAGAACTCAGTATTTAAAGGCTCAAGCTTAAAGACGTAAGCTCACACACAAGTATCAAAAATATCAGAGAAGTTTTATACCTTAAAACATCTAGGAAGACAGTATAAACTTATCTGACTGACAGACCTAGATAAAGTCTAAAATAAAATTTGAAGATGTTTTTATTTTTATTTTATTAGCAATTGTTTATCTATTTTTATTTATCAAAAATTATTAAAGTTACACACATTTGAAAAGTATTTGGGCCAATTGTTTAACTTATGAGCATTTATTTATTTATAAGTCAGTTTGGTACCATGTAAACAGTATATAAATTGACAAACACATATACACATAAAGTACAGAGAGACACAAAGATTTTAGAGTTTTAATTTTAACATTTTAGCCATGAAACCAGTAAAACTCACTAGTTTAAAAGGATAGTTGGATTTAAAATGTGTCTTTATAAATGGAAAATATTAAATTTTATCTGTCTCACATGGCTAAAGTCCTCACTGAGTTTTATAAAAAACAGTAAACTTACATGTCAAAGCACACAAGGAGAGAATTTAAGCTTTTTAGAGGAGTTTTGGTATATCAGTCTTAGGAAGATTTTAATGAATGTCAAAGCAGGACAAAATTATAGCATTTTACTATAGGATTTCATAAGAAGAGTAATTCTAATAGGTAGCTTTTGATTTAGTTTCTGTTTTTTAACTGGGCCATTGAGTTTAGTGCAGTACACATTAAGGAATAGGGCCAAACAAACATTGTAGTATTTAGGACATAATCATTTATTTATTTGTTTATTGTTTTTACTTATACCATTTTGACCATGTACAAAGGGCCTAAGAATTTAAATATGTGAAAAGCAGGCTGGGCTCGGTGGCTCAGTCTGTAATCCTGCGCTTTGGGAGGCCGAGGTGAGTGAATTGTCTGAGCCCGCAGGTTCGAGACCTGCCTGGGCAACTTGGCGAGACCTCATCTCTACAATAAATCAAAAAATTAGCTGGGTGTGGTAGTGTGCACCTGTAGTTCCAGCTACTTGGAAGGCTTAGGCGGAAGGATCGCTGGAGCCCAGCAGGTCGAGGCTGTGGTGGCTGGGAGCGTGCCACTGCAGTCCAGTCTGAGCGACAAAGTGAGACTCCAACTTAAAAAAAAAAGAGTGAGACTCCAACTCAAAAAATAAAAAATATGTGAAACGCAGGTGTTGGTAGCCGGCCATGGAGGCCCACTAAACTTTAGAAATCAGGGAGGGCTGTGGACCCCGAGACCACTAGGATGTGTTTGGGAGCTGTAGACGCCATTTTCCTTCCCCTCTAATTTTAGCATATTTAACCAGAAATAACTCTGATGATCTCAGCATGAGGCTCTGAAACTACAGCAGGCATGGTTAACTGTGAAAGCTCACTATTTCTGTTTCTCACAGACTGCGGTTTTGGCCATTACATAAGCATAATTCCAACTCAGGTCACTTTCGAGAGCCTCAATATATTACAAGCTTTTTTGTATTAGAGTCATAGGTTTAAGTTTAGTATAGATATATAGAATATAAGATTTTAGAG
>CAUYQG010106856.1:0-58243 GCA_963574415.1 Tarsius wallacei
AAAGGGAACACTTCTACACTGTTGGTGGGAGTGTAAACTAGTGCAACCTCTGTGGAAAGCAGTGTGGTGATTCCTAAAAGCTCTAAATACCAACCTCCCATATGACCCCGTGATCCCCCTACTGGGAATATACCCTGAAGAACTCAAATTACTCTATAAAAAAGATACCTGCAGTCGTATGTTTATCGCAGTATTGTTCACAATAGCAAGAACCTGGAAGCAGCCATGCTGTCCATCAAAAGAGGACTGGATTAAAAAAATGTGGTACATATACACAATGGAATACTACACAGCCATTAAAAAGAATGAAATCATGAATTTTGCAGCAACCTGGATGGAACTAGATTCTATAATACTGAGTGACCTCTGACAGAAACAAAAAACTATCACATGTTCTCGCTCATATAATAGACCTTGATCATTCAACGTATTACCACAAGAAAATGACTGACAGTGGTGGGAAACTATGGGGGGGAGGGGGAAGGTGATGGGATTAGTAGTAGTAAATATCTGTCTGGGGATGGGGAGATACTTCTTATCAACAAGGGTGCCTGAACAAGGCATATTTGTATACCAAACCCTTAAATGTACCCCACAATATCATAATAAAAATATTGAATAAAATAAATAAATAAATAAATAAATAAATAAAAATATATCTTGATATTGAAGCAAAAACAAGAGCCTTGTTTCAAATTATTATTTTTTAAAATCAAAATTTAAGTAATAATTAAAAAAACAAAAAGAAGCAAATGATAAAGACATAAATAAATAAAACATAAAACAATCATGCAATAAAGAAGACTATATCCAACATAAATGTTTTTGTAAGGATGTCAAAATTGATAAAACCTAGGCAAGCTAGAATTAGGGTGATTACAGAGAAATAAGTCACAAATAAAAAATATTCAGAATGGCAAAGTAGATATCACTAGAGATCCTACAAACAAAAATAACACAATAAGGGAAATTGATATTTGTTCCAATAAATCAGAAAAATTAGTTAAAGAACAAATTTCTACCAAAACCAAATTTTCAAAAACTTACACATACAATAAAATAAAATATTTGAATTTTCCTATACATCAGACAAAAAAATTAAATACAGAATTTAAACTTTTCATAATTAAATATCTATGACCAGAAGCCTTCTTTGTTGAGTATGTGTAGATATATGTATCAAAAAACATATACAAATTTTTCACAGTGGCATTATCTACAATAACAAAAGCAAATGAAACACCAAAAGCAACAGAAATGTTATTATTAGTAAACTTGATAAATAATTTGTTGTATATTACTACAATGAAATCCTGTTCAATGTAAATGAAGGCATATTGTTATATACAACTTAGATAAATCTGACAAACATGATAGTGTTGAGTGAAAGAAATCAGACCTAAGGAAAATTGTTTATTACTTATTTCAGCATAGCTTTTGATTTACAGAATATGGCAACAGATAGTTCTCATATCCCCCCACATTCAGTTTCCCCTATTGTTACATTAATATGGCACACAATTACATAATTTAAAATGTTTAAAAACAGAAAAACTATTTATGAAAGTTAGGTTTTAATACAGTGTTTTCTTTGGGAAGAGACACACCCTTCTGGTGCTTTTAATTATCTTTCTTAATCTATATGGTGTCCAAATTGGTTCATGCTGTGGTAATTTAAAAAATTCTATACTTATAATTTTTGTGCTTAATATGATACTTCAATTAAGCATTCAATTAAACAAATGCATTATATAGTATGCAGCATCACTCTGTTCTCAAGTCAGTAAGATTTATTTTGTTAAATGTTGCAACATTTATAGTAAATAGGATATGAAAGATTTCTAAGTGGATACAGATCATGTTTTATCACAAAATGAGTTAAGTCTGGTCAGGTTTTGCAAAGAAATATACTAAGAAAAAATTTCGCTTTTCATATCTGTTTAGACTTCTGCAATCAAATAACAAATTGTAGACTTGTACTAGTTCTTGATGGGAAGATTCAATATCATAAAGATTACAAATCATCCCACATTAGTGTAAAATTTCAAGGAACTATATTCAAACCCTGAAAACTCTTAAATCATGGAATGTCACACAGGGGTACTAAAAATTATAGGAAAGAATAAAGGGACACATATGAAAAGAAATATTTGAATTCTAATAGGAAGGAGGTCAGAAAAAGAAGAACAGTAACAGTGTGTTGTTTTCACCTGATAAAGTCTCTGTGTAAACCAGCAGCAGTTCAGGTAGTGGGGCATTAGTTAAGCACTAGACAAATGTCCCATTACACAATGCAACAGAGAACATAGAAACAAGATCAGCATACATCTGGGAGCATGATGTATTATTGGGATGTCATTTCAAATCAGTGGGGAAATGATGGTGTCATCAATGGTGTCATGACATTATTTTGGATTATTTTTAACCAAGATGTATGAAAGTTATTTTCACCAGCATAGGAAGGTGTAATTTTTCTTCAGGGAGAGTAGAAGTTGAAAGGAATTAGAGTTCAATCTTTAGCTATTAATATATCTATAATGTTTTCCACATTAAAAAATATATGTCTAGGTGTTTATGTATAGTACATATATACACATGCAAGTGCATATTTTTCTATACAAACACACATTTATGAAATGTTTCCTAATCATAAAAATATAAGTATCATAAATAAATTATTAGAGACATAAAATTCATTTGCAAGCCCAATATACTAATCAAGTTCAATCTGAAATAAAATTAACAAGCAAATTCCATGCAAAGATTATTAGTGAAATTATATACAGCAAAACATCACCTTTAATAAATGACATAACTGCATATTTTATTATTTGTAGCAGGCTGAAGTATATTTAAATCTGTGCCTACTCATTACTTTGATAAGTAATGTAAGAATCATGAACCCTCTAATTCAAAGCATAAAATGTAGTTGCATATAATCTTAGATTCATTATCAGCATATTAATTCCATGTTATCTAATTGAAAACTTACTCAGTAATTTTCACATTTGCAATAATGAAATCTAAATGGAAATTAAACTTAGTAAAATATTTGATCTCTTAAAAAACATTTTTATTAGAATGATGACCTTTTATTTTGTAAGAAAAATACAAAAGTAAAAACATACTGTAACAATCTTAACAATAAATTTCCATGTTTCCATAAAATTCTATCTAACACCAATATTGACAGACTATATATAGATAGATAGATAGATAGATAGATAGATAGATATGTCAATCCTACCTTTGACCCTGAAATTTTCATGACATATGCTTAATAAAATAATTTGAGTCCAAATGTAATAAAAAATGAGTCCAACAAATAATTTTTAAAGATTTCTGGGTTTTGGTTTCAACAGTTTCTTAGAGAGTTATTTTTAGTACTACTGGTGATGTGACTGGTTCCGAACCAAAGTATACAATAAGAACATAAGTAACAGCTTTCAAATTTGGTTTCAAAAATAGAGTAACCAATATATTATTTTAATATACTATATTTGTCTACACAAATGTTTAAGTAAAATTAAATGTTTTTAAGTCACCAGTATTCATCCATGTGATATTGTAGCATCTAAGAAAGAAGCACAATGTTAGAAGGGAATTAATTTTATTGTTTTTCAAATGAGGCATTTCAGACCCAAAAAGGTTAAGCAATGGTTAAGAAATGGTTCAAGATCACACATCTAATTAAGTAAAACATCCATCAAGTTCTACTCTCTTCCATTAAGTGCTGCTTCCAGTCCTTCTTACTATCTCTCATGGGATCATTTTATTTCACTGTGCTCATATTCCATATATACTTATGTTTAATTATTCTGAAGTTAGGTTTTACAACATAAGATAATTATTAAGTAGTAAACAAATGGCATACAATGTTTTATATTGCATTTACATAAAAAAGTAAAATTTAAAGGAGTACGGAAATACAGGGGGTAAAGAAATGCTGCAGAAAGATTATTTTAGGGATAGGGCATAACTGATGCAGATATCATGATAACATAGTGCCCCCAATTGCAAAGAAGGAGTTTGTGATTTAATATGCCACCTGGAGGCCTTGGAAAGCAATGGTAGAAAAGAAGGAATTTTAAAAAAATGTTTCATACAAGTCATAGAAAATTTCAATAACCCAGGGGTGCCATCTTTTTAATATATATGACCTTTTTCACCGAGGAAGAGCACCGTGTAATACGCCAGGTACTCCCTGAAATGCCATTTCCCATCTGCCAGAGGAGGCATTAGAACACAGCCACAGCTGCATGGGGGGTTGATGAGACCACTGGGGCGCGGAGGCAAGAAGAGCCTGTTCCAGTCCAGCCCAGCTGCTACTGGGAGGCAGCAGACATGATGGCCAATTAGACTTCCAGTCCTAACAATCTGCTGACTTCAGGAGCTTCCTAGTGCTTTACATATTTTTATCTTTTACCTGAGCTCAATAAAAATAAAATTCAGTAAATTAAATTATTGGAAAGGTAGTCAGGGTAATGGTGGTTGCCTAAAAAGCTATATAATTCTTAACAGCACAAAAGGAAACACTGGTATTGCCCTGCTATAATTGCTAACCTTGATTGAGGAGAGATTGGCAGAAAGATGGGTCTGACTCTTCCAGTAGAAGCTTCACAAGCAAAATATCTTAGTGGTTAAAGCCCACTGGGTGCTGTTAAAATGTTTAGGGCACAGAGCACACTCTTTGGGATTGATTTTATATTTTTTAATATCTCCCTGTCAGTGTTTCACTACGTTCCTTCTCATGGAGCTATTAATTTTCATTATACAGCCCCACATCATCAAGGTAGCAGGATTCACAGTTTCCTGGAAAATTTGGAATCAAAATATCTTATGTGTTAACTTGAAGGAAAAGCAGCCCATACTAGATGATTAGATTTTTATTTTGTTTAGTTGTATAATTGGTTTTGATTCATTTTAACAATGGGAATGACCTTGCCAGTTTTCTTACCAGTCCTAATGAAAGTGCTTTTGATTTAACTTGATTTATTCACTTATTTAGTCTGAGAGTGACATTTTTTGTTTAAAAGATCATCTTCCATTTAAAAGTGAATGCTTAGATGTCATCTTAAACTCCTCAGGGGAAAAGTAAAACAAAGAAAAGCACTGGCAAGATGTTCCGCCCTTAGCCGTAGTCACTGACACATGGGAACCATTCTTGACAGATCAGAGAAATCTTATAGGGTGTTACTTTCCAGTGTGCTCTCTTCACTTTGCTATTTTTCTCCAATTATCTTTTCCAGATGAGTGAAAACAAGTCTGCAAACTAAGCAGATGCTCAACCAGGGAAGAGATACTTGCAGGTCCCTGTAACTTTTAGAAGGGATTATGTTGGTATTTCCTTCCCTTTCTTCCAGTCTTGGCTTCAAGAACCCAGATTCTCACCTAGGGTCTTAGACTTGTAAGGGGTGGGGATTAAGGAAAGTTGAGGGTAGGGGTCAACAGATGCAATTTAGTTGAGATTTGTCTGTGATTCTCTTTAAAATGTGGAGTATATTTTACACCTTAGGGTCCCTCACTCCTCAACACAAACCTTTCCATTTTCATGCCTTTACACATTGTTTTTTCTCCCATCTAGAAAACCCTCTATTTTTCTTCTCCCTTACTTCTTCCAGAACTACTAAAAGCTTCTCAGACCAGTGCAGTCTCTGTTGACCTTGATGGCCTCTGCTTTGCTGTGTAATTTGTCATCCATGAGAGATGTTCATGAGCCTTACAATTTAGTAGTTTCATCTCATCAACCAAACTGCAAGGTAACTGGACACAAACCAGATTGTGGCCTTCTTGTAATCCTCATTGTGCTTTGCCTCAAACTTTGCAGGTGACAGATGCTCATTAAATATTTAATTTTGATGATAGTTATAATGACATCCCATAAACAGTCACTGGTGACCACAGTGTCTATTATGAATTTGTCAAATTGCAATTCCAGAGGTCAGAATATTGCTTTCAAATTTATTTTTGCCAGAGTGTTGGCTCTAGCAAATGCCTGACAAAGTTTTGCCACAGTGGGTAAGACTTTCTGGAATCAGATTGCCAGAGATCCAAATTATGACTACACCACTTTTTAGCCATGGGCTCCTGGGGAGTTGCTTCTGTCTGTACTTCAATAACCTCATCCATAAAATCCTATCTCATAGAACTGATAATAGGATTCAGTGAGTTATTACATGAAAAGCACTCCGCATAATTCTTGGCACACTATTTATACCCAATGAATGTACTGTCCCTGCCCCCCCACCCCCCAATGTCTGGAAAGAAAGCAGAGGGAATTTTTAGCTTTAAAATCAGTTAGGCCCTGTTTAAATGTCTTCTATTTCTAATTATGATCTATGAACCCTATATGATGTGACCTCTGTCTATTTCCATGAGCCCAACTCACGCCACTTTCCCCTCTTTCATTACACCCCACCACACATTTTCACACAAGCTCAGTGCAATCTTCTAGCCTTCATGTATTTGCCTTGTGTTTTCTCTGCCTGGAATATGCTTCCCCCAAGTTTTGTCCTGGCTGTCATCTTTATGTTCCTGCTCAAATATCTACACTGGGACCTTGCCTATCCATCCTCTCAAAAGCATTCTCACACATCCCCACCAATGCTATCTCATTACTCTGCTTTATTTATTGGGAGGAGGGGCACTTTACTACTGTCTGAATCATCTTACTAATTTGTTAATGTGTTTGTTTGTGTTTGTTTTCCATCTCTTCAGTAGATTACCTATTTCTGGAAATGTGTCACTCTTGCTCACCTCTATACCAGGTTGTCAGCGTAATGACTGAAACTTAGGAAGCCCTTACTATTTATGGAATGACACTACTGGAACCCCAGCTGTGGAACTACAGCTGGAGTTATGATAAATAGAGGAGTTAGTTGTCAATCAAGACTATAGAGAAATTAAAAGAAAATTTCAGATCAATGACAATGGCTAGCACAGGGCATAGGACTGCTGTGGTGGCATTTACAATCAGTGCCAGCCCTGTCTTAGTGGTTCTCAGCTTTCTGAGAGAGGGAGTCTTAATCTGAGACCTGAAGGAGAAATAGTAATTATTTCAGTTGGTGGTGGAAGGGGGTGTTTGAAGAATAGGAAGGAGTCTCAGCTATAGGGACTAAGAAAGGCCTAAGGCAGAAGTGATCATGGTGCTTTTGTGGGCTCATCAATAGTTAATGTGGTTTAGACCAGAGCACAAGGGAGAAAGGAGTGAATAGGAACACAACCAGAAGAAATTAGTGAGCTTAAATGTCTAATTTGCTTAGATACATATAACATTTGTTAGGAACCCATCAATTGTGTAATAAAAAAAGAAGCCTATTTCTTGAGTGCCTACTCTGTGCAAGGAAATGTAATAGGTTTTCTCTCTCCTGCTGTTCTGGAGTGATATTGATTGAATGGGGAGAAAAGCAGGACATAATAAATTAAATGGTGTAGCCAGTCATTCTGAGGCACGGGATGGTAATGGCTCTAGGGTAAAGGGTTTAGACTGCTTTGTACAGGACACATTTGAAGTCTCAACGGCCTTGTGCTTTTCATTCGAGAAGCTCTGTTGTGCTGGGGGGAGGAGGTTGCCATAGCAGCCAGTAGTTACTACGACGGGAAGAAAGAGAAGGTTAATGCTAAATATTTTGCTAACAGCAATATCTGGCTTTGCCTTTGAATTTTTCTCCTAAAGACTTTACTTCTAAAATATCTTGTTAAGATTATAAATCAATAGACTTAGGCAGTATGTATAATATATATAAATGCAGGCATATGCATATTTAAGCATACATATATGAATGTGAAGGCCTAAGGATGTCTTCACATATTTGCACTAATAAATAAATGCATATATTTGATATATATTAAATCAATGTTTCTTCTGAACCTTCAGGAAATTACTTGTTATGAATAGCTAAAAATTGCAAGTGACCAAAACATTTACTCTTTAAACACCTAAAACATTTTATATTGAATGGATTATATTAACACATTTGCATTAGGTAAATATAGAAGGAAGGTACTTATATGAGTATTATAACACCTATACTAGTTCTAATTAAATAATAAATTATATAACAATAATATCTAGGTTTCCTGCAGGATATAAGATCATGACGGTCAAGACATCGCATTCCCAATAAACAGTAAACACCTCAATGCTTTGCATGTGAATTGTGTTCAGTAAACATCTTCCCTGTCTCATCATTGAATGGAGAGTGAATAAATGGGTAGAAAGTTGACCAAAGAGGAAACAACCAATTACTACAGCATAAACACTCCATGAACCAACTAGAGAACTCAAAGCTGTAATCTCACTTGAATTGTTGAAGGTTTTAAGTTGTTTCTATTAAAATTTCCATGAAATCCATTTCAAGTGTCAAAATGCCTGACTATACATGCTCTCAGGATAGAACATGTGCCCTGCAGAATCTCTAGACAAAAAGCAAAAGCAAAACAAGAGGGCAGTGTCATGGTGCTTTCTTGAATCATGGGATCTAGGGATCACAATAATAGATCACTGGTGAAGTCCAAAGCAAAGTTTAAGACTTTTTAGAGGTATCTGGGCTCCTTCAACTTCATGATCAACTTATGTATCTTTTTGGATTGTGTGTGGGAAAGTCATGCCATGAAAAGAAGGTTGAACTAGAACAAAATTAATTTGGCATATGTTCTATCCCTGGCATCCACATAAGGTAAAACTGAACCAATGTCCCTTATATTCTGGCCTTACACACAGGGAGTTGGGCATTTTTTGAAAAAGTATATGCCTGTGCTTATTGGCACCTCTATAAATCTAGATTTCAATCTTAGTGGAACCATCAGTTCTCTTGTCAATCATTTTACTTATTATCAGCCCAAGCCCTTTCCTATTCCTCATTTAGTTCTTCTAAACCTTCTCTTTTTGTCTTAGGTCTCTGACCCCATCCTCATTTTCAGTAGATGTTCTCATCCTCCTACTTCACCTCAGTGAGAAAATAAAAGTTTCCCAAAATAATGACTTTAAAACCCTGGGCTAGCACCTATAAATTCATCTATGTCATTAGACATCTTATCTAACCCTTTCTCCTCTCAGACAAAGAGAGGTTACTGACTCCTGTCAAGTCTGATACCTCCATCTGGGCTTCTTTTTATCTACTTCAGTCCTGTACCATTAGTTACCTCACCTCTTTCCATGTTTTCAGCCTTCCTCTCTAACAGCCCCTTATGTCTAAAAAAAAATATGCAAGTCTCACCTATTTTTAAAGTCCAATTCAATTACTTTCTTATATTTGTTCTTCTGTTCACCATCACATGCAGATTATTCAGGTAAATATTTGTATGAAGTCTTTAAAAAAGAAAGAATGAGGCTAGGGCAACAAAGTGGGAGAAGAATGAATAATTTCCAAAAAAAATACACTATAGATTTATACACTGGTTTCTGTTAATAATTTCTGATTTATATATCAATATTCACAGTCTGTATTCCATCCCCCCAATTCTCCTAACATAGTTTTGCAAAGGTACCAACCATACCATCACACCTAATAGATGCTTCAATGATCTTTTGCCATCTGTAACATTTGACAAATTGACCAATTTCTTAAAATTATTGTTTTTGAGTTGATGTTCTTTCACCTTTCTTCCTTTCTTGATTTTTCTATCCCATTTTTGATTACTCTTTTTGAATATACTGTCTGAATATCCTAATATCCTACTTGTCGCTCACGCTTTTCGTAATTATGTGCCCATGGATTCTGCCCTTGACTCTGATCAGGACTAACACTGTCAAATTCCTCAGTTCTCAGGCCTTTAGCCTTGTCTTGGAGCAACACCCTACTCTCCCAGGCTTCCTGGTTGCAGATGGCATATGTGGGACTTCTCAACTTCATAATTGCATGAGCCAGTCCCTCATAATACATGTTTTTCTTTTGTTTATTAAGAAGACAGAAAACCTCCCACAGCAGGAGGGGCAGCAGGAGGGGACCCGAAAGAGGGTTGTCAATAAATGTTTTTCTAAATCTCTTTATATCGCCTATTGGTTCTGTTTCTGTGGAGAACTCTGATTAATACAATCCTAAAAGCAAAATAACATGGGGTTGCAGTCGACTGGAGGGTTATCTTCAAGCAACCAAGTCATTGCCTATGTCTCTTTCACAATATCTGTCAATGACTATCTAGTTTCAGTAGGCACCTACTTACTATACATTCCTCTGTAAAATGACCATTTCTGTCAAAGTCTCTTACATCTGGTCAAAAGAAAATTTGAATTTCAGAGCAGAAATTCTTCCTGGGCATCATGCACTCTAATTTCCATCTTACGTAAACAAAATAATTAAAACAGTTTGAAAGAACCTAAATTTCCAAGATAATGTAGTTCTTCAGTATTGAAATTGGCACTAAAACCTAAAACTCTTTTTCTACCTTATCTGCCTTTTTTGCCTAGAGCACAAAGACGATGGAGCTGAAGACATTGTGCAAGGGACAAGTAAATTTTGGCAAAAGACAACATGGAAGAAAAAGTTCCAAAAAGAGACTTTCTGGGACAGTGAGGCTTGCACTGAGTTGGGGGAGGTAGGGATTAGAGGCTATTGTCATTCTTTCCTGTTTAGTCAGAAGGCAACTGAGTCTCAGACATCTAGAGCTGGGCTTTCACTTTAAGTCCAAATTTGTATTTTTAACATTAACATTATTTAAATATCTTTGATGAGAGAATGTGTGTCTGCGGGTCCCCATTCTTTGGATTTGGAAGATAGTACATGTAGATTCAAGTGGTTGCACAGATGACAGCTTTGAACTGTTGCGGGAATCTCCTCTGTGGTCCTCGAAACTCCTTTCATTTGTTGCTTCCCAAGCCCGATCATTCCCCAGGTGAATGAAATGACCCGCCTCTACGGCTGGGCACACAGCATGTCAGCACAGGGGAGGTGATTTTGACAAGTCTGTTAAGAAGCAGCAGCCTGAGACTGCATCTCCAAGTTGGTGACACCTGTTTTCTCTTCCAGATTCTGGTCATGTCAGAGCACCTGGCAAACAACACTATCACTGCAATGACTTGTCAGCTCACTGACATTATCTGTGTTTTATCCTCCACAGAAGCAACCAAGAACATAGTCTGTGTTAGTCAAAACAGCAGGTCTCACTGAGATACAAAGGAGAAAAACATTCTATTGAAGAGGATGGCTTCTGAGACCCAATGGCCTGGGTTCTAATCCTAGCTCTGCCACTTACAAGTTCAGTTACCTTAATTTAGTTACTTAGACTCTCTAATACTCCATGTCCTTGTCTTAAAATGGGGTTAATCAGAAACACGACTGACGTAACAAACAGAAAACCTTTTAATTGTTATGTATAAATGTAACATTATTTGAACTTGTTTTTCCATTTAACACACATGACTAGCTTATCTCCACACATGAATCATACATAATGATATGAGTGGGAAGTTTGATTATTGTCTTTTTGACCACTATCTGTGTCAGATCTTCTGATATTGATAACTCTATTACCATATCTGTCCTCAGAGAGTGAGTCCTGCTTTGAGTATATTTCATTAAGTAAGATATAAAAGCATTTTGCTAAAATCACAGTCTTTTTTTCAGCAAAAGCAATCACCGTTATGGTTAATTGATGCAGAAGGGAGTCATGCTTTTCCCTCAATCTGTTGAAAGCTATAAAAACGGCTTCATTTCCCTGTTTTCCCTCACTTTTCTCTTGCATGTCCTTTAAAATTCCTTGTTTTCCTTCATTATTCTATTACATCCCTTTATCTTTTTTCTATTCTTCTTTATATTTTCACTAGTCAACATCCTACTAATCCTTAAGACTTTTCTAAAGTAACTTTGAGACTCCATTTCATGTAGTGCTTGTTAATTCTCCAGACCAGGTATGATTTCCTTTTTTTAATCCCTAAGAATTTGGCTTTTATCACTTGCCTTTTATTATAATTAATATTTTTTCTTATTCTTTACTACAAGTAAATTGCATGAACACAACAACAATGTTCCTTTGACCTCTATGTCTCCTACAAGTAAACAATCATCAAATTGACTTGAAAAGCTGACCAACTGCTAACTAACTAACTAATTGTTTATAATGTCCTTCCTTTCTCCTAGTTAGCATAAGTTTTTCCTTAGGAATTTAAACTCTTAGTTTTTCCTCATATTATGTGACTCTCAAGTCAGCTTGAATTTGCTCTTGAGAATAGCTGTTGATCTTTCTCAGTGACTTAATTCAGCAAAATTTCCAATTCCATTTGCTTAAGTGCAGACCATGCTGGGTAGAGATGCAGGTCAAAGAATCATAGAATCATGGTCATTAGAGACAGAGCTGTAAAGGATATCAGACATCATTGCTTCTAAAACATTTATTTAAAATGGAGATCCTGACCTTTATTATGGACACATTAAAGTAGTGAGTTTATTCACATATGAGAAAATTCCAGGTCACTATGTATGGCTCTTGCTGGGAAAAAGTTGATTCTATGAAGAGGAAAAATTTTCTCACAGTGGTCTTATTCTGGCCTTTAAAAACACATCTAGAATAACCTTCATCTCGTTCCCTTCTGTACAATAACTCTTCTAATAGTAAAAATATAGGTCATGTCTTCCACTCATTGTTTTCCTACTGAGTTGTATACAGAAGATTGTTTCGTCTTATTGTCAGAAGACAGCCTTCTTTCTACAGAATCTTAAATTGGGAAAAAAAAAGTCACAGAGAGAAGAAAAATGAGTAGATGGTTCTACTTTTGTTTGTTCTTACAGAGTAATGTGAGATCAAAATAAAGCATCTATAAAATAAATAAATAGCAAAAACAACAATGAAATCTTGGTTGCAAGCACTTTTCTAACCATATAGGATGCATAACTGCTTGTCCACATCAGATGTTAGAGGTTTTTTTAAACTATTTTTGCTACTCCCTCTGCTAGGATAGTTGGACCACTGCACTTTAATTTTTTTTTTAAGAATCAAGAATATTGAAGACTGAAATATGCCATTGGGAATGTCAATATTAGTACATTCTGCTTTTTAGAAAATAGCTTCCTTCAACGACTTACTCCAAGTACTTTTTCCCTAACGTGTAGCATCTTATGAACATTGGCAACATTTTTGTTGATTTCAAATCCACAACATATGTGTGTATATATATATATATATATACACACACACACACACACATGTAAATAGTAGATCCTTAATAAATGTTTTCTTAACTAGAGTAGTTCGGATGAACATCATCAAGATGAGTTTCATAATACAATCATGGGTTGCTTAACAAAGGGGACATCTTCTGAGAAATGTGTCCTTAGGAAATTTCATTGTTTGGTACAGCCTACTACATACTTAAGCTATATGGTATTGCCTATTGTCTAGGCTATAAACCTGTATATCATATCACTGTACAAAATGTTGTGGACAATTGTGACACAAATGAATGATAAGTATCTAAACATAGACAAGGTACAGTAAAAATACAGTATAAAAGATTAAAAAATGGTACACATATATAGGCTACTTACCAAGAATGAACCTTAAAAGACTGGAAGTTGCTCTGGATGAGTCAGTGAGTGAGTGGTGAGTGAATGTGAAGGGCTAGGACATTACTGTACATCACTGTAGACTTTATAAGCACTACGCACTTAGGCTACACTAATTTTAGAACGCACTTAGGCTACACTAATTTTAGAGAAAATGTATTTTTATTTAATAATAAATTAATCTTACTGAATCTTACTTTATAAACTCTAATTTTTCTAACTTTTGACTCTTGAAATAACAGCTTAAAATACAAGCACATTTTTTAGCTGTGCAAAAAATATTTTCTTTATATCCTTATTCTCAAGGTTTTTTTTCTATGTTAAATATTATTTTAATTATTTTATTTTAAAAACTTGTTTGTTAAAAATTAAGAAACACACACACTAGCTCAGGCCTAAACAAGGTAAAAGTCATCAATACATCACTAGGCAATCAGAAATTTTCAACTTCATTATAATATTATGGTACCACTGTCGGATGTGTAGTTCATCATTGTCTGAAACATTTTTATGTAGCACATGACTGTATATCTAAGGTGGGTAAAACTAAATTGTTAGAGAAAGAAAAAGATAACCTGGATCAAGTAAACAATGATTCAGGGAAGAGGAAATCATTGGAACTCAGAGATGATTTTACACATGGGTTTCATTGTAAAGGAGGTAACTGAGCCAAGTCAGTGAGCAACATCGAGATCACACTGATTTGGATACTGGTTTCCTTATCTGTAAGATCAAGGGAGAGGACTAAATGATACCTAAGGTACTTTTTCCTTCAGCTTTCAATTATTGCTCAAGCATGTTATTCTTTGTCACCTTCCATGCCTATCTTCTTTTCTTGAATCAATCATCTATGTCCCATTCCCAGGAGTAGACCAATATTCACCTAGAAGCTAACCACTCCTTCTGTGCTCCTTAGAAGTACTTGTGCTTTCCAGAATGTATATACCAGATATACCTCTGCCTAGATATATCTATCAAGAATGTACCCCTTCCCTCAAAGGTTTGAACTCTGCTGTCTTTGAAATGAAGCTTTATTTTTATCCCTTATGCATATAACCCTCTAGGTGCCTTATGGATGAGATGCTCTTTTCTTTCATAAATAGCATTTCTAGAGAATAGAAACTATCATGTTCACTTTTTATCCTCTGCATGTAACTGTGGCAGGGTTTCACTAAATATTTGTTGAATGAATTGGATTCACAAATCAAGTTACAGCATTCTAGTATCACTCATGCTATCCTCTGCAGACTTGGATGAGGAATTACTAGGAAAATTTCCTACTAATGTTATTTCACAAAATATTAGCCATCTCCGAGAAAGCCACGAAGTATTAGCATACATAATTAAAACAAAAATTCACATAATAAAATAATTTGTACAGCCTTTTTTATAGTGTTTGCATTCTAGCTGATTTGAGAAATTTGAGAGGCCGTTTATCTAGCTGTCTTGAAAAGTCATTATTGTCTTAATATTTAGGAGCACTCCTTCTAGCTTTTATCACTAAGTTTCCTTGAGCCTATATTTTCCTCTCGATGGGGGCTTAAAATATACATTAATTTTACCATTAGTTTTTGTATCTGATGCTTAGAATGCATAATGAATGCATTTGCAAATTAGTGGGGTGAATATTTTGCAATTATGGAAGTAATTAATATTTGGTTATGTCAGAAGAAAAAAAATATTTTAAGAATCAGGCATCCAATAACAAGAAGTGTATGCCAATGCCTGAGCTTTAACTATATGTAAAGCAAATCATTTCTGAACAGTAATGCAAATGACTCAATTCATAGACAATTTAAGCATAATAAACTTTAGCTTGGAACATGTCTTCATCTTCTCTGAGACGAGTTGACATACAGCCCATCCTCATGAAAAAGGAAATATTTACTGTCTCCACAGATATTTTACAACATTAAAATTCTGTTTGTGGCTTTTGGAAACCTCCCCTGGAAAATTACAAGTGAGATTAAAAGAAACTCTGACAGCCTGTGGAGGAATTGATAGATGACCTGCCATATTTAAGACAGCCTACTTTCTGCTAAGGTCAGCTTTCACATACTGAGGGAACAAAAGAAAAGCGCAAAATTTAGGAAGAGCAGAGAGTCCAAAAGAACAAAGTGTGTCAACATCAGTGATCTCCAGTCCTAGACTAAAGGAAAAGATGTTGATGTAATTTTATAAATGTATACACATAAATGCTTACTTGAATGGTTTTATATAGGCACATATTATGTATGTGTCTATACAGTAATAATATATGCATCACATAGAATGTGTATATATATGTATATAACCTCATGAAGTAAAAATAAGATGCAATGACTCCGCCATTTTTGACTTATCCTCACAGATCTCTTCTCCCACCCTTATTGATCTAATTGAGTTCAGATATTTACCTTTCTGAATGAGTTTGTTAGATTGACACTGTAATGAGTCTAAGATTTTGGTGGGGAATTACCATTAAGAAAATCATCTAAATCAGGATGGCAGGCCCAAGTGCTGGTCTCAAGGTAGCCTAGCAATAAATTGCCCTCTGGGTACATGATCCTGCCAACTACCAGTCTGTAGAAGTTCAAGGTTTCCATGGATACCTCATCCTGGGCACAGGCGAATGATAATTCTTCAGAGCTCTTTGTACACACATGATGGCTGAAAGAGTTCAGAGGAGGTTAGCCTAATTAGAGTGAAATGAGTTTCTATGGACAGTTTCTAAAACCCAGTTTAATTACAGGACAAAAATACATGAAAAAATGAAATTGTGGAAGAAAGTAAAGTATAAAATTCATATCTGATTTTATTATTCTTCTAATACTGTCAGCTGATTCCTTGTCAAAAACAGAAATTCCCAGGTACTTTTCAAAATTAGGGTTAGGTTGGGCTGGGTTCTGTAGACATTTCAATGATAGGTATCTATTATTTTTGTCTGCACAGAAGGTGTTCTCCCCTATTTTAAAAATAACATTTCAATTTCCCTTGAGACCTTTCCTCCTCTTCATTACTCAACTCAATAGCGCTTTTTTTTGTTGTTGTTGTTTTGTTTGTGAATAAATCCGATTTCTGGCCTCAAGGATAGGCAAGTTAACCCAGGCCTGGCTATTCAGAGAACTACATCTATGCATCCAAATAATGGTTGTGAGATTAGCACCTAACCTAAACAGGTTAAGAGACCCCTTCCTGGGAATTTTGCTAGTACTCTTGTGAAACAGTCATGTTTCTTGACAGGAATTGCTAAGTCTGTGAAGCATAAGTATCTACTTAAAAAATGAAGTCAATAGAAAGTTGAGAGGAAATATTCTGATTATATGGTTAGAGGCTCTTAATCTTGTTATTCCAGAAGCCAACTGAATTGGGCTTCCCAGTTACAGGAGCTAATACATATGTCTTTTGTGACTTTTGTTTTTGCTTAAACTAGTACCTGTGGGGTCTTATAATAATTGAATGGTTTCTGACTAATGCAGCTGTCAAGTTTTTATTTCAGCAAATAATATCCAATAATGTAAGACATTTCCTGAGACTACTTTCTAGTTCCCTGGGGCTGCCAACAACTGTAGGCTTTAGTGCAAAAAAAGATCCCATTGTTGAAAACAAGATAAATTTCAAATAGTCTGGGTCAATGGGAGCATGATTCCTAGTGTGAATTCTTCATATTTTGCGTCAAATTTCAAAGACTGGGTAAGTATCATTTAAATTAGAAATGTTTTAAAATAAGCTAAATGCAAAAAAGAATAATGTCTCCCTGGCACACTGGAAATTGGTGAGCAGGTTACTATCACATTCCTTGCCCATCTCATGTGACTCAGAGGGCCACTCTAGCTGTGATTCCTTGTAAAATATTTTCATATTTGTAAAAAGAGTATCCTCCTGTTTCCTGGGAGGATACTGGATATTTTCTGAAGTACAGAATATATAACAATACCCAGAGCCACTGGACTATAGAAAATAAACCTTAGGGAAAAGGTAGAGTGTCACAATGAGCTGGAGAACACCAATATGACTTTCCAAATTTCCATGACAGTCATGGCTGAGGGTCTTGTAGTCCAGGCCATGATTGGAAAGAAAGTGCTCTGGGGTTTCTGGCTAGCTATCCAAAGACAGTTCCAGACCAAAGATGGGGGGGTACACAAAGATCACTGGATGAGAAAGGGAGGAAAGTGACATGACCTTGTGGGATCACAAATGTTAGAAATTCTTTGGGCCACCAGATCACTGATTGACCAGCTAATATAGAACAAACAGTTCAGGCCATTGCCAATGCCAAGGAAAAGTCAGTAGAGTGATCACAAGCATCCAGAGCTGGCAGAGAAGTCACAATTACCTAGAAGCAGAACTTCCTATCTAAATAGAAGCAGGTTACAATCTCTTATCCAAATCCCCCTCCATTGCTACACACGTATATTCCTGAAACTTCTGCAGTGAGAGAAGGTTAATAGAACAGGAAGGGAAAGAGTAAGAGAAAGGTATCTAGGCATTACATTTCTCTGACAAGAGTCTCCCTCTAGTTCAGTGATATCTCAGCCAAAGCTCTTGAAGATGAGACTCTGAACTAAACAGTGACAAACAATAACACCTAGACTTGGTTAAATACCTACTAGAAATGTGATAACCCTAAACTGGAACAGATGAAAAATACAAAGGACAGGATTAATATTTTGGGGGGAGGCAGAGTGATATTATTAATTGTCAAAATTAAATTTACTACTTTTCAATGCCAGTCCACAATAGGTAGGGCCTTAAAAAACAAACTCGATTTCAGTTATGCCTGCGAGTCAAGACTGCTCAATGCAATATTCTCTTCCAAGCACAGACACTCAAAGATAAAGGGAAGAAGGAAGAGAGAGGGGAGGGAGAGGAATAAGGGAAGTTGGGAGGGAGGGAATAAAGGGAGAACTCAATCTATTGCCAGAAGAAATTTATTAAAGAAAAAACATCACATGAATAAGAAAGAACTAATATTAAAAGAAAATATGGCATTTCATGTAGTATAAATATGAAAACTCACACCTCCACTGTCCCATTTTTTAGTTTCATAGCAAAATGGCACACATTTCATTACAAAGTGGCATTTGGACACAGAATACAAACTTCCTCATAGCACTTCTAAGATTCCCACCTATTACCTTTCAGGACCATCTCCTACTTTGTTTCTATATTTTTGACTCAGACCACATCAAACTACATAGAATATTTTGATGTGCTTCACTAGAATGTGCTTTGCTAGTTTTCCCTCCATTATTTCTGTATCTACTCCTCCCTTAGCTAAAATTATCTTTTCTTTCTTGTCAATCTTAACAATGAACAATTTTTTATACATGAAGACAAATATGAAACATCAGTTTCATTGTGATGTCATTCTTGACCTCTCCAAGGCAAGTGAAATGATTCCTTTTATGTTCTTTGTGCATTCTTCTAAGATAGTATTTATCACGACTCTTTTCAATATTTGTTTTCATATTGGTTCCTTTAGCTTAAAATTAAGCTTCATGAGGGAAGAAAAGAATAATACAGTAATGGTGAGAAGCACGAATTCTTACACATATGAATTCAAAATAAAATTCTATAAGCATGAGTTTAAATCCTTGTTCAAATTGTGACTCAATCACTTACCAATTATATGGCATTGGGAAAACTACTTTACTTCTCTTAGCTTCAGTTTAGTGTTCTTTTAAAATCTATTTTCACTCAGAATTTAGTATTACCACATAGCATACGTATGTAATACACATTTGATTGTTAACATCATGAGTGAATTGATTTAAACAAATGAATGCATTACAAATGTTAAGAAAGCCTTCATCTTTTATATGGGGAAGAAGTCACTAAACAATGTGGACATTTTTTCTAGTTTCACTTCCAAAGAAATTATGTAACATCTGTTGTGATGCAGCCTAACTAACAGTTTGGTGCTTATTGACTGATAGCAATGTAATTCAGGATATATTTCCTCCCTTAAGTATGAACAATATGGTAGTACAAAGAATTGTATTGACCTTTCAAGTGAGGCTGGCATTAGAAATATTGACACATTGCCCTTTGCACTTTTTTTTGTTGGCTGTCAGTCTATGCACAACTTGTTGACATGACATTTATACAAAAAAGATACGAAAAGCCATAACAAGGTCGTTAAATAGTGATAGAAGAAAAAATTAAATGTTGCTTCTTAAGTTGCTATGAAAGAGGTTGGTCAAAGAATCAGAGACTGAAAGTAAGTGGTAAGTTATCCAGTTACAGGATTTGAAGAGATTTCCAGAAGAAAATGACTCACCCTGGGTCCCATAGCAAATTAATGATAGAGCTGACATGAGCCCCCATGTCCTTTGATACCATGTTCAATTCTTGACAGAACATGAGAATGACAAAGTGTTTTCTGTTTCTTCAGAATTTCTCCCTGAAATTCAGTCTTTGGATGCATAATATACCATGCAAATATCTTTCTTGTGCATTTATTTCCTTTCATTCAAGTATTAACCTTTTGGTTAATTACATGAACTCCCTCAACAGCACCCTCAACTCTCCAACATTTTGTTCTTGAATACATACATCTAACAAACTCTTAGGCCTTCTTGAAGTATATAAATCCTGCTTGTGACTTTGTGACATAATAAAAATATGTATTTGATCTCTACTCCCAGTTACTGGCACAGAACTTTCTAAAATGAGAATGAGGTGCTAAGTGCATCTTTTGTTCCAATATTTGGTGTTTGCCCTTGGCTGCTAACACAGAGCTCCTACTAGAATTTCCTTAGTGATAGGAGTGTTTTTTGTTTTAATGAAACAATTCTTGATAGGCTCCTGGATGGGTGCTGGCCATCAGAAAGACCAAGCCATGATTAGAAGCTTGAAACTTTTAGCCACACTCACCATCTGGGCAAGGAAGAGAGGCTCAGGTAGTTGAAAACGATTCCTGTCATTATCTTTGGGAAGCTGTTTATACATGTTGCTGCTGTTACCCTCCAGGTATGGTGTGACATTGGAGAGCCATGGGTCTGGGAAAAGGGTCAAGAGTAGAGAGAAGACGTGTTTATTTAAAATCCTCCTCTCATAAGAGACAGCTTACCCTCCAACAAGAGCCACAGCCTTAGGTAGTATCAAAAAGGCCCATTTCTTTACACACTGTAGATATGTATTCATCCAAGGAAAAATAAAATTGTTTTTAATCCCCCTCTGTGCAAAGCAAAGACTAAATATTGGTGTTTTCTTAATAAATATTTATGTGTATGTAAATAAAGTAAAAGTCTTTAAAACTCCTGGTATTTATAAACTGATCATAAAGTTTGATGCAGAACTGACATCTCTGACTCACTGAGAGAACAGATTGAAAGGTAATCAATTCAAACCAAAAGTAATGAAAGGGAGGTTTTTGGATACGCTTGGAATAAATGACAGAATCAGAGTGGTGGCATCAGAAAAAAAGGTTAGGACATCAGGAATATAATCTGATAAATTAAAAAAAAATTCTAGATCATATGTGACAAACTAAGGTATGAACAACAGTGAACTTCAGTAGTTAGCATGTACAGAGAACAACAGGCTAAAATAAGCTCTTTTGAAGCAATATTTGTTTCAACGATTTTACTTGATGCCTGATCTGTGCTATATGTTAGGTGGGCAATACCAAATATAGTTTCTGTCCTCCAGGGATCTATATTTTAATAGTAATACAGATAGTAATTAATTAGTCAATTTAATATAAAGTAGCAACTACATTAAATGCTATAAGGGATAATTGCATGAAACATTAATGAATATACACATTTGAATATATTCAATCAAATAAGTCAGAGAAAGGATCGTAAGGAAGCATTAATTGAGTAGAAAGATGACAGCAAAGCCTGCATTAAGTAGATTTACCATGTCTATCTCTATAACACAAAGGCTGAACTATTTCTGTATTTTACCTTTAAAACAATTGTTATTTGAAACTACATGGGAAAATATCTTCCTCTTCTATTTTACTAGTTTTCTCTGTATGTCCTAAGCTCTACACAAAAATCTGTAGAAAATGTTGATCCTAGTATGAAGGGGAGTAATGGAATTGACAGTTTTACCAATACTGTGAAAAGCAATTAATCAGTGTCACTAGGAGGCAGTAGGTTAACACTTCCTTTAAACAAAGTTAAAAAGATATTTCTAAACCTATAAAAGAAAAGAGAAGGAACACATTTCAGACCATTTACAAAATGTTTTCTTTCTTTTAAGTCTCAATTCAAGACCAATTTTATTTGAATCACTACATATTAAAATGGTAGACTCAATGGTAGCTTCTTCTCTTTTTTTCTTTTCTTTCTTTGTTTTTTTCTTCTTCTTCTCCTTGTAGCTGTATGAGTAATTTTCTTTTTTTCAGACATAATCTAGCAATTTGAGTGTGGGGGGTGGGGGGATTCCCTAAGAGGCCTGAAAGGGATTTTTCTCTCTTCCTTGAAGAACAGTATACTTTGTCATCACTGTCCCACAAATTGGCAATGGCAGTTTACTTTCTGTTAGAGACCAATACTCAGCTAAAAATTAAGGTAAAGCATAGAAACATTGCAATTGTGTTTTTTCCAGACTGTATCTATGTGGCACAGAAACATCTGGTCAGTCAGGTAGCCAGACATTTTCTCTGCACAGTATCAAGTGTCCAAACTGACTCGATTTTTTTTTACAAAACAAAGGAATACTTTCAAACCAATTTACTTTACTCAATTTGTTTATTCTGAATACCAATATTAGCATGAAATATTAGAAGGAAAATTAGATTCCTAACTAGATGTATTTTATTCTTATGTTAGTTTTCCCACAAGTAAAGCATTTTTTGCATGAAAGGCTTATACCAGATTTAACAATTCCTTGATCTTTAATATTTTAGTGTCAGAAACCCAAGCACCACGATGACCATATGTGTGTTCTACAAATGACACTTCATATGCAAAAGTATGACAGCAGAGATTGAGACTTAGAATTGTATTATATTTTTTATCACATAGCATGCCATCATTTATATTTTTCTCATTGCAAAAAAACAAAAAACAAACAAACAAAAAACAAAACAAACAAACAAAAAAAAACCAAGGATGTAGTAAATGATATTTTTGTTAAAAAAAAATTAATTTGTATATATTTCAGATAGGCTAGATTATATTGAAATAACAAGGAATTCAAATCTCAGGGGCACAACAAGACAAAAGTTTACCTCTTATATACACTAAGTTTATTCTTACATATGTAATCTTCTTTACAGATTGACAGAGGGCTCTGTTCATTCTAGTCACTCAAGAATCCATTATTGTAACAGCCACCATCTCTAAAGAGGCTAGTCTCCATGCTAGAAAGGAAAAAAGCTATGCAAGGTTTTGAAATGTAATTAAATGCTTGGACCCATAAGCAGCACACATTATTTCACTTGCAATTCACTGGCCAGAACCAACTACGAAGCGTCACACAATCATAAGGAAACCATGAAGGATAAATCCAGAAGGAAGAAAGTCAGTCATTAGCTAGTGCCATGCCTTCCTAGGAGCAAACTGTGACTTCAGAACCAAAAGAGATTTCCCATGGACATCTATGGGTTTCTTTTTTGCTATGCTTTTCATAACCAGTTCTGAGAGAAGAAAAAACTACACACATGCATGCACACACATACACACACCACACCACCCATGTAAGTACACACACATACTTTTGCACTTTCCTCCTTCCCAGTACTATGCAGTAAAAAAAAAATACATAATTGAGATAAATATAACAACACTTAAGGCAAGTGATGAGAACATGAAAGATATTATAAAAGCTTGAAGGTGTGTTCAACTTATTTTTTGTAATAGAAATGTATAGCTTTCAGTGGTCTGGATTTTGGGCCTAGGCTCTAGAATATAACAGCATTTTAAAAAAGGGCATGAACACAGAGGAAAGATACAACGTTAAGAGGAATAGAGTCTGAAGAAAGATATTTCCAGGTTATAAACAATTGAAAAAGAGATAATCAAAAGGATAAAAACATCTGAAATAAGGATAAATTATAGTTTTTATTAAATTCATTTATTTACTCTCTCATTCATTCAGTGATTGTGCTCACCCTATAGCAGGCTCTGGATACAGAATATACAAGATAAACCAAGTCTCTCTCTTCATGGAACTCACAGGCTCAAGGAAAAAAATAATTAGCATTATCAGCATAACTAATCTGTACCCTACAAACTCATGAATTCTATGTTTATTGGAAATTATACCAAGTAGAAACCACCCATTTAAGTGCTTCTTACATATATCAATATCTAATACCTAATATAATATTTATAACAATTTTATGAAATAATACTAGCATCATGTTCATGTAGAATAAGGATGCCAAAGTTTAGAGAAGATAAAATGATCTCCCTACGTTCTACAGTAGAATGGAGATTCAAATCCGGGAATTCTGACTCTGCATGTCATACTTTCAATTATTGCTCAATCAAAATAACACCAAATGTCTTATATGTGATGAGAAGCCATAAGGCGGGAATTAAGAAGATAAATAACATTATTGGAGCTACATTTTTATAATATAATAATTAACATATGTGTGGAATAAACTTTTAAGAAATCGAGTAGAATAAAATGAAAAAATATTAAAGCATTTTGTAATGGTACAGTCTATAGAATTTATTCTTTTTTAAAACAAAACTTGAGACATTGAAACTACATATCTATGTGCTACAATTTGATGTTTTGATACATGTGTATATTTCATAATAATCGAATCAGCATTGTTAATATATTCATAACCTCATGCGTTGATCATTTCTTTGTGATGAAAACATTCAAAAGTTTCTCTTCTTGCTATTTTTCATATATACCTCACTGCCAACCTTAGTCAGCCTGCTTTACTATAGAATGCCAAAACTCATTCCTCCCGTCTAACCGTAACTTTGCACCCTTTGACCAACCTCTCCTCATCCTCCCTTCTCCCATCCCTTCCTATTAATGTATTTTTAAAATTCACAATTGTCGACTTGAGTAGAGCAGTAACAGAAGAGCTGAGAAAAATGGTCAGATTCTAAATATACTTTGAAATATTGCTTGAAGATTGCATACGGGTTCAAGAAAAGGGGAAAATGATTCCTAGGATTGTGTCTGAATGAATTGGTGAATCATGTGCTATTTATTGAGATAGAGAAAAAATATGTAAGGAGAATTTGTGGGGCAAGAAAAATAGAAAATTCTGTTCAGAAGTCTTTCAGTTTAAAATGCTTTATTAAGCAGTCCCATGGAGAAGAAATGTCAGTCTGGCAGTTGGAAATGTATATCTGGACTTTAAACAAAAGTAAACAATGTTGTAGATCTTAGATACATAACTTTATTCCTTAGCCTTATTCTACTTATGGAACCAACTACTAATAAAGATTGACTTTTTAAGACTTACCCCAGTGAAATGGCTAATTGTTTTCTCCTGAAATTGTATATTTAGTTTAAATAGCCAGCACTAAATAAGCAGTGGTGTCTGAAGCTTTTGGTAAGTATGAACTATATAACCCCTTACTACATAGTAAAATAACCGTAGATGCACAAAAATGTATTTCTTAAAATGATCACCAATAAATAAAGAACAGTGGCACCATTCTAATTTCAACTCTACCCACTATTTCTCTTACTCATGCTCCCTTGCAAATTGGTTTTCAGGAAAACTATTTTTGTTCTGTTCTATTGTTACCAGCAGAAACTTTGCCAGTCAAAGCCCTCATGCTGCCTGTGACTGCCGGGTTTTTAGTGCAAAGGCACAGAGAGAGACTGATGCACACGTGTACTCTAAAATTCTGTCATCAAGCTCCTTAGTTAATTAGGTCTGGACTGCTCCCTTTTGCAATCAGAACAGGAATTATATGCTCATTTCCTCTCTCATAGTGTCACCAAAAGAAAAAAATCTTTACAGAAAATATGGCAGCTCCAGATGGTGACTTTCCATCAATTAAGAGAGCAGATAATTTAAGTTAACCCTTGGAAATCTTTCTGTCATCATTTTTCCTCCTCTTTTAACCTATTAACTCTGTAAAAGATCATAACATATGATCATTAATTATTACTTATAAATTAGTTTCTACTGAACTTTTTATAAGGACTTTTTTTTCCAATAGTAACTTACACTAAATATAAAACGTACACTTAAGAAAGCCCAAGACATATTCCTGGTGAATTCTGTAAATACGTTTAGAAAGAAAAATTAGAACCCACATACATGGGGTTATCTGTCACTTTTAGAAGCTATTCTATTTAGGGCTCTTCAGTAGCACTAGGCCAGTGACCTGCAGTCACCATTACCAGACATGTTACCCATCACTTGGTGCCTGTACCCATTCCCTCAAGCCAGAGTTGCTGAAGGTTCCATGTAGATTAAACCATTCCAAATGTCTACATCTGCACAGCCAATTTCCTTCTTTACATATTTTCCTGAACTATTTTGTAAATATCCAATTGCTTTTGAGCACTTCTGCCCGATAATGGGCAAAGACAGCACACACAGAAAGAGGCAATCCATTTGACTGCTTGTCAGTTATAGCACTGAAAAATCTATTTCCCCCTGGACAAGAGATTGGTTATGATTCATTAAACTCATTGACTTACTATGAACTCTTTTCGATTTCCCTAGGTAACTCCCACCCCCACAAAAATACTAATTGAATCAACACATTTTGACTAGTATCTTTTTCTTATTCCAAAGAATAAATTTGGTGATGGTATCATGTTTTTCATATTGACCAAGAGTCCTTAACATTCCCTTCAGCTTAACAAAACTTTAGACAGGCATCTTCCTGCCTACAGACACCTAATCTCCCTTTCTTAGATCACATATTTTGGAAAACTTGCAATGGTATTGTTTTCTGCCCTTTTGAAATGTAAATCTTCTACAACACATGGATATCTTTCTCAAGAACTTATGAGACATTCTGTTGAAATGTAATCAACAAAAAAGATAGGGACTCTGTTTCCCAGTCTCTGTTGGGAGGTGGGAGGCTTACTTCAATAAGAAACAAATAGCAAGCACATTGCCAGACCACACTAGGCCAACCTCCTTATCTCCCCAACCCACAATATCCTCCAATATTTTTCCATTAGCTCACCACAGTGTCTAAAAATCCTCCCAGCTTTTGCTGCAGGAAGATTAAATTCAATCACTCTCTTCAATTGCAAGTCTTGACCCTGCAGCAATAGTTTTGAATGAAATCTTCCTTTCCATTTTTAACAAGTATCTGGTGAAATTTTTTATAGTATTGGAGCAGGAACTATGAAAAATGTGATAGCAATATAAATATCATCCTACAGTGCTCACAATCTGTTCAATAAATGAAAATACACAATTGGTTAAGAAATAAGGGTAATAGAGGTCCTATGAAAGAAGTCTATGTAATTTGGAAATCATCTATAAATAAGATCAATAGTTAACATTTATGTGACCCCAAAAGTGGTATTGTACAAAGAGTACCTCTGACTTTGCCACTGACTGCTCTGTGATCTTAAGCAGGTTACTTAATGTCTGTGTACCTTGAATTCTTTATCCATGAAATGAAGAGAATATTTGATTTCAATAAGTAAAAAAATCTTTAAAATAAGCAATAATTATTGAGTGCTTGTGATATGACAGTTGTAAAGTTCTAAATGTTTTACATATATTACACCATTCAATTCTGACAACAGCATTAGATAGTACTATCATCCCTATTTTACAGATGGGGAAACTGAGGCAAAATAAATGTAAGTATCTTGATAAAAGTAATCACCTCATGAGAAACTGTTCTACAGTAAAAGTCCAAGAACTAGGTTAGATGGATAGATGCTTATTTCACTAAAATGATATCTGTGAACGTGCTTTCAAACTGAAAAACAAAACAAATATACTGAAAATAAGAAAAATATGAAATGAATGTCCACTTTAAAAAAAATGAAAACTGGTTGACCTCTGAAATTTCTGATTTTATGTTTTCTGGTATGCAAGGAATAATAAATATAAACTCTATAAGTTGTGGGGATTTTTTCCTATTTCTTCCAGTTTCTACATTCTAGAAGATGACATATTTGTTTTCTTCTTCTCTTCTTATTTGAAAATTCTTCTTAAATTTCTACTTTCCTGGATCAGAAGCATAATCTCTTAATGAATACTTTGCTTCATAGTGCTAAGAAAGACAGATGGAAATTTGTGCTTTCTCTCCACTGGATGCAAAAGAGAGAAAACTCAAGCCCCAAGCACTGTGAACCTTGCCTTTTGATTATTCTGCCTGGCCACTCGCCCATAGCAGCCTCTCTGATCTCTCTCTGGAAGCCTCAGCCACAGCTATTCTGAAGGTCAGGATTGTGTTCCACACATCTGTCACCATGTTCCTCATGATTTTTAGGCATCACAACCCAGAAGGATGGTAGGATTGAGCTGGGTACTGATAAATATTGGTACCATGTATGAAAATATACTGGTGTATATAAGCTAGTTCTCCTGTTTTGAGACTTCTATTCTCAGACTCTCTTTTCTGTTTTGCCATTGCTTTCCAGTTATTTGCATACTTTTTAAAACAAATTCTGGAAGATTAGCAAGGACAAGGGAAGTTAAGCAAACTTAAATGAATTATTGTTACAGTTGAAAGCAAAAGTCTGGTGGGGTGGAGCTGAAATTACAGACATCTACAGTTTGACTTATGCTCCTAGGACAATGGAGCATTGTCCTATAGGTTTCAGGAAAACAAAAACAAAAACAAAAAAACATTAACTATTCAATGTCTGTCAAAGTATAGGCAAAATGTATAGTTTCTTTGTGTGTTCAATATTAATTTTATGTAGATACAAAGACTGGATCAGCCCTAACAGTCTGGAAGACAGTCACTTAAACAATGTAACAGACATGTGTTTGAACTGCTCAAAAATTGTTCTTTGCACATATACATTATTTGTAACATCAATAGTTAAAAATTACTGGTTGTATATTTTTTAGTACAAATATTTATTGAACAATGAATATACTTGTATTTTTGAGTGTTACGTAGTGTATTACTTTTCTTTCTCTAACTAAATTGTTATGCCAAATAGCAGGCAGTAGTATGATTCACTTTTAAAATACATAGACATTTATCATATACAATTTATTATTCACTCATATAATGTGGTAGCCTGGCTGGCAAGATTACCTAGATAAATAGATTGATCAAACAATAGATCAATAGATGATAGATTGATAAATCAGTAGATTGATAGGTCAATAGAGGCAATACAAGACAATAGTGCTATATAAGTGTAAGACAACTTAGATAAATAAAAGAAGAGCATATAAAACACCATACAGGCTAGAAAATAAATGTTCTAAAAATATTGTAAGCTTTCTTGAGGTTAATATTCATAAAGGGATTCATGAAAACTGAAAAGCAGATAAGCTCGAGCAATTATAGTTTTAAGCCTGAGCACAATGTGGCCTAGATTCCCCTGGTGAAGAATCTAAATGTTTCAATGACAAGACAGACAGCCTTAAACATAGGGCATGGGGAAGATAGAATCTTATATCTACTGGGAAAATTTTAAGTAAAGTGCCAGAGATAGACATTGTTGGTGTTCAGTGGAGTAGGCCGGTGCAGCAGAAACAAAGTAAAGAATTGCAGAGGCAAAGTAAAAGAGTTTATTCACATCCAAAAGAGGACGGGTACAATGCCTAGGGGCAGCATGGTGGTGGGTTTAAAATCAGAAAGTATTTAAAGTTTTTATAAGGAAATAGACTGGTAAAAAAGAAAAAGACTCCAGCAACTGCATTTTTGAGTGTTGACCACATAGATAGTGGGCCTTGTTGTCAAGGTGATACATCTTGTGGTCCTTTATGGCTGGAGGACAAGTACTTGGAATAGAAAAGTAATCAGTACTTGGGGAGTTGCAAGACAATTATCAATAACTACAGCCAGGAAACCAGTTCTGCCCTTCGTTAATGTTTAAAGGGAAAATTACGTAATTTCGTAAGAAAGCATGACAGAGCTAAGCAGTGGTAAAATGGCTGCAGTTTAGCTAAGGTTATTCCATTTTGGCATTTCTCCCTTTCAGACATAGAACAAGCACGATCACAGCTAGGAAGTCTGGAAAGATAATGATCTTGAGAAGTATAACAGAGGAAGGTGAGAAACAGGATAGTAATCTATGGCCCTGGTTACACATGAACAATCATAGGCTAGTGAACCAGCCAGGATCTTCCAGGAATTCAACTTGTATTTACAAAGACTATAGATACTCTGTTTAAAATACTTGTAAGTCCCGCTTCTTTCATTCCAAATATTAATGCCTTGCCAAACACATGCCTGTGAAGATTCTGATGCCAGCAATGGAATAGTGTGATGCATATATATGTCACTCAAAATATGAAGGAAACTGAGAGGAACATGAGGACAGTGAGGGCTAGAATGACCAGTGAAGTCTTCATACAGAAATGGAACCTGAGCTGATCATTGATCAGTGGCAGAAATGGGCAGGCAAAGAGTGGTAAGGGAGAAATGAGGGTGATGGATGAAAATATGAAAAAAGAAATGAGGGGATGTCAAGGTAAGTGAAAGGTAATACAGATTTGGACATGGGTTGATCTAAATTATATTTGACCTATGCAATTTTAAATGTACTTTTGAACACTTGCTTCAAGAGTAATAAAAATTACATGGTCTTCCCACTGAACTGACACAATTTTTTTTTTCCATTTCAAATAGCAAAGTTGAATTTTTTTTTTTTTTTAGTTTACAATTTATTCAAAATTAGAGAAGCTGGACAGAGGATACAATGGAGAACACAACATGGATGAGACCTGCGTGTGAAATGCCTATGTTCACCATCTTGTTAAGCACTACTTAATTTTGCCTAAGGCATCCCATAGGCAGTTATGAGCAGTGAGTTGGGAAGAGGGAGAAAAGAGCATTCAATAGCACATTTCGCCTGGGTTTTCTCAGGCATCAGGGAAGTATCATAGCACAGGGTACTTTATCTGCCAGTGCTGAGCTCACTTTAAAAATAGTTTGTGAACAATTTGGTGAACAGAGACAAAAGAGCTGGATTATAATTTTATCAATCTGATGGAAGGTGCAATTTGTACCAACTCCTTTATAGCAAGGTCATTTATTATCCCCTATTGGGTAATATATTCTGAATATTCATTCCTTGATGGATTACCATAACTCAGCATTCATATAATCTGAAATGTTAAGAACAAATTATGGTGGAAGAAATTTTCAAAGACGACAATGCAAAGCCATGCTTTTTTTTGTTTGCCAGTCAATGGGATTGAATGTTGTACACAATTTCCTCTTTCACACAGTTCTTCCATAGTCATACTTTTAATTTACATAATTACGTTTGCCCATATTCCATTTCGCATATCTAAATCATTTATATCTTTCAAGGTCAAACTTAAAACCTTCCTTGAAGATTCTAGTCTTCACTTATCTCTCCTCTCTTAAAAAAAAAAAATCTTAAAATGAAACAAAAAGGCAACAGAGTTTAATGGTTTACGAATTAAGGTGGTAGATCTGGATATACCTGGATTTGAACTACTGTTCTGCTATTTTCTTTAAACTATTGGGCAAGTCGCTTAATCTTCCTTATCTTCAATTTTTTTCTGTGCTAGAATGGGAGCAATAGCAGTCCTCAGGGCTGTTATAAGAATTGAATGAGAACATTTTTCAATGTGCTTTTCATGGTACTTGACTATAAATTCTCAATAAATGTAAGACATTTCCAGTAGTAAAATATTAGAATCACTATTAGTTCACCAAAACAGAGAAATTTTTAGGAATAGAATGACTCTATTTTTGATGTTCACTCAAACTGCAATGCTTCTTCTGTCAATAAAAATCCTAACTACCCTTCAATATTCGGTTCATATCTGTCATTAAGCCTCTCTCAAATACCTCAATAACCATTAATCTCCTTTGAATTATCCTAGTATTCTTAGGAAGTTACATAAAACATTAACTACATGATTTATAGTATGTAGAATGTGCTTTGAATCAAAACAGACTTAAGGTTGAATCTCTTCTCTCTTGTTACCTGGCTATGTACCATTAGACAATGCAAGGAATTTCCCAAGCTCCAAATGAGAAGACCAAAAATAAGTTTAAGAAAAAATTTTTAAACTATGTCACACATTTACTTATAATTTTTAATTTTAAAATTTAGTTATAAATTTAAAAGTATTTGTTTTATAAATAAGATATTACTTTAGAAATAACATTATTTTATAAAAAAATTATCTCTTCATAATTGTCTTTGGCATCAGTATTTTATAAGGGAGTCATCAGTAAGTTTAATAAACACTATTTTTCAGACCTAGTTGGGATACTGTATTTTTTGAATTTCTGAAAAATGCTGTCAATGGACATTTTACTTCAAGTCTCAAATTACATTTGCATAACTTTGGCACAGTTGGTATTTTTTTCATCTGTCCTGTAGGAATAGCTGTGATCCTAATGATCTACTGCACTGGGTTTTTAAATTACCTTTAAAAGTCTTGTTTATAATCATCCCAACTACTAGAAGGCATTGTGAGATTATATTCCTCAGGAATCGGTAAATCCATGTTAAGTTTCTTGGCCTCTTTATTTTTTTAATTTAAAACAATTTTATGTGTATAAACATTCAACATCAGCTATGATTGAGGTTACTTCAAGCTATAGTCTTCTTTTTTCATTTCATTGTGTAAAGTAAAGCAATCGAGAGAGTGATCCAGGTTTCTCCTTTCATGAGGGATAGTTTTATATTTGAGCAAATGTGGAATTTACCTTCCTTGGGTGTCGGCAAACTCACTTATTAAATAGTGCTATCTATCTAGATCTACAGATATAGAACTGTTGAGATGATTAAGTAAATGAGATGGCATGCAGTACACATGGTAATGTGTCCAGCATATTTTGCATGCTACATACATTTAGGATTAGAAGGATCATACACATCATCAAAAAATACTGATGCCCAGATACCTTGCCCAAAAAAACACAGTGAAAATGAGCACTCAAATTTCCAGAATCTATATACAGTTCACCATTGGGTAGGCAGTTAAAAAATTTTCTTTAATTGAATATACTGTGAATGAAAATAAATAATTTCAGAACTAGATGAGTGGACCAGTCATTTGTTGCAGATTAGAAAATGCAAAAAGGGAAGTGAATGATCTAAATCTCTGGCACATAGGGGTAGAAAAAAAGAAAAAAAAAGAGAAATGGCCCTAGGAATATAACTGGCAAGGAGGCCCAATGTATTGATAATTATCTTATCCAAGTTAAGATGTTTGGTTTGATAGTTGAATGATTCATATTAGTATGAGCTTTAGTTTTTCAGGACACAAAGGATCTGAATTTATTCTAAACATGTTTCACTTTTTTAATAAGAAAAGTTTCCTAATCAAAATGTTTTAATTAGATGTCTACCTTCCATGGGCACTATTATTTACATTAGTCATTTAAAAATGAACTTGTTATTACAGAAGTAAATATATTTATAAAATAATTTTATATCCCTATATTATACCTTTATAACTACTTGGTATGTTTGTTTCTAATAGAAATTAAATTAAATTCACTCATTAAAATATATGTAACTATTACAACACATAAATACTGAAATGTGTACTTACATAAATGTTCTGCTTTTCACTGCTAGTTCCCATACTACAGTTTGGAGCACAGTTTGGCAATGAGATAATCAAAAGTCCCAGGACTGACAATCATCCTGTCCTATCCTACTAGCCCTGTGGTATTTTTCACTAATCTATTATGTGAACTCTTTGCTCCAGTCAGATAGACCTCCTCATTTCCACCCACATACCTTATGTAATAATTCTCAATGCTATGACTTGTGCTACACCAGAAAGAAACTATCACTTTTTTCCCTCTATCAAAATTTGCCTATTGTTCAGATCCAGTCTTAAGTGTTCTAGAGAACTTCCCCATGATTCTAATATTGTTTTATCCTCATTCTGTTCAGAACTTCGACCTCATTCTCTAGGATCACCTAGACTATCATAGAATTTCAAAACAGATTCAAGGGATCACAGAGCTTATGAATAAGCAAAGTAGGGACTCAAAGAGGAAAAATATATTTTCAGGTAAAATAATATGGCATCTGAAGCCTTCCTGTAGAAATGGAGCACTTCCCTACTGAGATTCCAATAATCACTCTACCATAAATGATATAATACACAAATATCTATTGAATATTAAGGATGCAACTATAAAAATCTGACCCTCAAGATATATCTGTTATTTTCCAAACATGAGTTAATAATATAGGAACCAATACAGTCACTCATTTTGTGATAAGTTATTTGATATCATGCACTTTTGCTTAACTATTAGCATTAATATATCTTGTCTCCCCAACTAAATTATGGACTTATAGGAGATAACCATTATGTCTTTCCTAAGCTATTTTATCTTCTCATAGTCTTAACACTCAATACAAACTTTTTGAATTATTAATCATGAATTATTATGTTTTAAATTAGCAGTTTTGATTTCAGAGCCTCACTCTTAAAAATTTTTGAGAATTTAATAGACCTGTTGCTTATATGGGTTATATATCACTATTTACAAATTGTAAATTATAGCAGATATATTTTAAAGAATCTGTTTATTAATTTTAAATAATGTTAATACATCATTTATATATGAACATAAACAAGTTTTGAAAAAAAGCAATGATAATTTCAAAAAAAAAAAAAATTGGTAAGAAGAATGTCAGTGTTTTACATTGTTGTAAATCCATCTGACTTAATATAAGTCAGTGAGATTCTCAAATTTGTTCTTAATTCAATTCAGTCTTTGCAAGAGGGTTTTTTAGTTAAAGTGTATAAAGGAAATCTGTGATAACCCAAATATGTAGTTGGGAGAGGGAAAAATTATTTTCATAGCCTTTCCAGGAAATTGTGGATAGTCCACTTTGATATTACATGAAAAGTTGGCAAGGGGATAATTTCCTAAAGGTCATTTGTGATGTGGAAATCCAGCATCAAATCAATATATTCTACATATTTTGTTACATTTGAAATTCACTGGTCCATCTGGAATTTTGAATGAAACTTTATGAATTGTTTTGAAAAAAATCTTGCATTTATCATTTGGAAAGCAATTTACTATTTTACATGAAAGTTCTAATTGTTGACCCATTAATTTGTATTAAACAATCAGATTAATTAATATGACCATCAATTTCATCAGAAAAGTTTTTAAGTATTGGAAAGCTGCCCAGTTCTAAGTAGTACATATGAATTTTCCAAAATTCTAATTTTTTGAAAGTTTTAGGATACTGTACCTAAAACTTGACATTACAGGCTAAATCGTTCATTTTGGAGAAAGCATCTACCACAAATCTCAAATCTGAAAACCCATAGTTTGTTAGTTGGTTATTATTATACATTAAAAAACAAAACAAACAAAAAAAGAAACAGTGCTCTATGAATCAAATGGCTAACAAGTGTATTTTCTGTAGACAGCCAGTCATAAGTATGGAGCAGACCTACTTTCTTCGTGTTTACTATTTCTTCATACATAATATTAAAGACCTATGTAGTCAAGGGTAGTGATTTAATAAAACTAATTATTTTTACTGATTCACCAAATACATTCTTATGTGAAACAGCATATCTTTACTGTAAATATGTTGTGAGTTACAATAAAATGACCACTAGTAGAATTGGCTACTACCAAGTTGATACATTCTAAGGCATTAGCAGTGTTACCTAGCATAATTTCTGTACTATCAGTACAAATGTCAATATAATAAAAATGTTAAAATATTCCTAGTTTTATTATAAAAAGAGTTCTGACATTATAGATTCTCAAAATATGTCTTGAGTATCCCCAGAGGTCCATAAACCATACTTTGAGACCCACTGGTCTAAGGTTATAACTATATTAGACCACCAATTTCACTATTTGGGCTAAAATATTTGTTTCATAGCCAACAGTAGTGCCAGCAAGGAAAGTAATACATCTTTTCTACCATTAGAAATTAATTATTTATTTCCTTCTGTTAGAACCAAGAATGTTATTTACAAAGGGCTCTTCTAGCAGGAGTTTTCCTAGTGTTTGCCATTTATTCCATATCCTTTAACCACTCTGAACTACCAACTAAGTTAGGATCCAACACAGACTCCTAAACTGAGAAGAAGCTAATGACTATTATCTTGACTGTAACCCTTTATACTGAGAAATCACATTGGCTCTCAACAATCAAATTGTTGCCTCAAAACACTTCATATTTGTTTTAGAAATATGTGAAAATGTATACTATTAATAAATTCTATAGAAATTTGACCATTTAGAAATACATATGGAAATACTATTGAACAGAAAAAAAACTAGTGTTTTTCTCCCTTTTGTCATTTCAAAATAGTACTTATCAATGATGGCATTCTGACAAAAGAATGAATCTACATTAGCACAAAACTAGGCAGATTTCAGAAGACAGATTTCAGAAGAGAAGCAGGACACCAAGAAGGGAAAGCAGAACAACATAATAATAAAATTAAGAATAGAACATATACTTTCTTGGTAGTTGATAGTAACATAGTCTAAATACAAATGCACAATAAAAATACTTGAGAATAGAGCTAATATGAACTGCTTATTTGAGAAGAATGCTTTGGTTTTTTTTTTGTTTTTTTGTTTTTTTCTTTTTCTTTTTTAGAAATGGGATCTTGCAATGTTGCCTAAGCTGGTCTCAAATTCTTGCCCTTAAGTGATTCTCTTGCTTAAGGATTTAGGATTACAGGCTTGAGCCACTATACTCAGAGTGTTCTTTTTAAATACCGTTTAAGAAGAAAAAAAAAGCAAAATCTCTATTCTCAATCATTTTAACATCCCAAGGAAACTCTTTATTTGTTACCACCTAATCTAGCCCAATGATGAATAGCTACATAGATTCCTCATTTGATTTGGTGTAGGCTGTCAACTTTATAAAATAGTATTTCCTGAATTGAAGAGAGTAACATGTCAATTTGTCAGCTAATTTAGAAGGCTTCATAGGGTGTTTCACATAAATGATGTGATTATGAGTTCTTCTCACTAGAGTCACCAGATAAGATACTTCGCTTGCTATATTTTCATGCTTGGAGGACTATGAATTAAATCATCATCATCATCATCATCATCATCATCATCATCATCAATGGACATATATCAGTCTATAACTTCTTTTCTTTTAATTTTTTTTTATTTTAAAGATGAGGGTATGATTCAAGATTAGGCATACAAATGATCATTATAGAAGTACCCTTGTTGATGAGGTGTGGCCCTCCTCAGGCAGTTTCCCACTACTAGTCTATAACTTCTTATTGGGAGGTTTGCCATTGCCTTGTACATTTTTGTGTGTGTGAATTTTATTTATTTATTTTTTTTCCGAGTTGGAGTCTCACTCCGTCGCCCAGACTGGAGTGCAGTGGCTGCTCCCGGCCACTGCAGTCTCGACCTGCTGGGCTCTGACGATCCTTCCGCCTCAGCCTTCCAAGTAGCTGGAACTACAGGTGCGCGCTACCACGCCAGACTAAGTTTTTTTTTATTTATTTATTGTAGAGATGAGGTCTCGCTAAGTTGCCCAGGCGGGTCTCGAACCCGTGGGCTCAGGCAATTCACTCACCTCGGCCTCCCAAAGTGCGGGATTACAGGTTGAGCCACCGTGCCCAGCCGTGTGTGTGAATTTTAAAACTTTTTATTTTTTAGTGAAAAATTATTATTATTATTAATTTTCTTTAAGATTCAAAAAGAGAAAATTGTTCCATGCAGATTAAGGAAATAACAAGGCATGTAGAGTTCCAAAAGTTTACTGCTCTTATAAATCATAAAATGAAATATTGTACATTTTTCATGAAAAATTAATTCTACTGGCCGGGCACAGTAGCTCAAGTCTGTAACTCCAGCACTTTGGGAGGCGGAAGTGAAAGAACTGCCTGAGCCCAGGGGTCCGAGACCAGCCTGGGCAGCAACTTGGTGAGGCCGCATCTCTACAAAAAAAGAAAAGAGAAGAAAAGAAAAAGTAATTCTGCTAAATGTCTTAAAAGATAATCAAAAGCATGGCGTTGCTTTGAACTTTGTTTCTTTCACATAGGACAAACTTTTTTACAACTAGAGCAATTTATGAATCCACAATTCCACATAATTTAGCCCCATCCCTACACACTTCTAATTTCTCTGAAACTTGAAAACCCTCAGTTTAGGCATTCTGGGATGTCTTTAAGCTTTCCTTTTGTGTTTTGTAGTAAAATAATATCCAACAGAACAGATGAGCCGATAGACATATGCATCTTTGCTCTAGACACATGGACCTCCTGCCTATTTTGAGGATACAGGGCACAATGATGAAGAAGAAACAAATCAGACCAGTAGACACACTCACACTAAAATACTGTACCTTTTTTATTACTCAATTTTGAGGTTTTTAAAATCATGTTATTTTGACAAAGTGTCTACAGGCAGAAAATTTAAACAATGTGCTCTCGTTTTACAGATGAGCAAATAGATGCTACAAAATGCTCAGACCTTGTTGACTCTATTCCACGTGTCCATTCCCTGGGCTGGCCCAACCTTCCCAGGTTGTAAATAGCAAGAGCAGGTAAAACACCATCAAGTGCTTCCTGGATGACTCAATTTTTGGCTGCCCACCAGACACAGACATTTAGGAGAGTGATCTTCGGTCTAGTTCTTGTTCTAAGGGTTCCCTCCCTGCAAGCTCTTTGTTGGTGGTGAAATAGGCAATCCTATGTGACAATAAATTTATATTCTATATTAATTAAATTAACTTGAGGAGCAGCAGGACTGTAGGATCCCCAAAATTATTGCATATGCATATTTGTATTAATATAATCATATAACCTACTTTACCCTTCTTTTCTAATTAACTATACTGTTTTTCATTCAATATGTTTGTCAACTATCCATATTAACCCCAGGAAAACTCTCCAGTGCTGCCTTGACCAAATTGTGTGTGCACCTTCAATTCCTTGCTTTATGCTTTAGTTAAAATTAATGGAGAATGATTTTGTTTCCCAGAATACTCTGAGGTGCCTGTGTAGCTAACTTTTTTTGTCCTTACCCTTTGTCCTATTTTTGTCATATATGAATGAAACCATATTATGCTTTTGCAATGAAACATTTTTCAAATATCCTTATATTCACTTTGTGCAATAGTTTATTGTCATCTGTGACTGTCTCTTTTGCTGACCTGTTTTCTTATTTTTCCAGTCTTTGTACATTTGGTTGTCTTAAGGTAAACAAGTCTGGTTTTCTAAAATTGGTCAATCTTAATTTTAAAATGCTAGACTAGGTTGAGAAAATAATAATGCATTTTATGGACAATAATTCTTATTGTTTTATTCCAACTTTGTGGTAAATATTTACTGATTTTTCTTTTTCAACTATTCCTGTTTCTTTTCTTAACATAGCCAGATTTTCCTCAATGATTCAATCTTTCTTCTGCACTTGATTTATTTCTTTATGGTGCTCTTGATTTCAGTTGATTCCAGGGAAGCTCATCTGACCAACCAGAACACTGCCTTTACTGGCCATAGTAATTCATTCAGGGCTGGGCATGTGACCTACTCATAGCTTATAAAACAGCACAAGAATTTTAATGAATTATTGGGGAAGAAAGATGTGTTGTTTTTTATTGGCCATGAACTTGAAAGGATATGACTTTGGATCTACTGCAGTTGTTTTGACATCATAATGGGAAAATTGATATGGAGGTAAACCAGTAACACAGAAAGCAGTGAAGATAGAGAAAAAAAATAAGTCTTGGTGGTACATGCTTAACTTCAGTTCAAACTATACAAAAAGCCATTCCTATGTCTACAATTTTTAGTTATTAATTCAATGAATCCGTTTCCTCCTCTTTTCCCCCTCCTTAATCCAACTTTATTTGGGTGTTCTTTGATTTGCAGCTAACTTAATTCTCAACTGGAAGAAGAATGCATGGTGCTCATGACGTACATGCTTAATGGCATCAAAGCCTAGTACAAGGGGAAGGAACTAAATAATAATTTAGTCAATTTACTTCACTTGCTGTTCAAAACATCCGCCATTTTGTAACTAGGCTCCAGTCTTAATTTTGTTACTCTTTTCCAATCTGTTCTAGTCTTCTCATATACAATATTACTTATAATAGTAATCACAATTTCACCTTCCATTTGCCTTGTGTTTTATATAAAGCAAAGCCTTTTCATGTTTATATATAATTGAATCCACAGATAATTCAATGAAGTATGGCAGGTACACTTTATATTTTACAAATGAGAACAATCAAGAATGTATAGATTTCATGATGTGTTCAAAATGGAGTCAAACAAAATCCCAATTCTAGTTGAAGACCTTTTTCATCATACTGCTCTACTCCATAGATTGATCTTTTTGTTTAACCAAAAACTCATTTGTAAAATAAACACAAACACATTCTAAATCAGTTTTTTAGTAATATGACATTGAACAATTGCCTTATTAATGTCAATTTTGTTAAATGGTCAAATTCCACTCTTTCTACCCTCCTATGGAAAATTGTAGTGAACATCGTGTTTTGTTAACTATATTTTTCTCTCCAAAGTAATAGCTGATTTGAGAATATTCTTATCCTGATACTAAAGAAAATATTGAAGGTTAGAAAATGCTCTCTCCACACAAAACACTCCCGCCGTTAACCTAAAGCCCTCAAAAAGAGCATATATTTCTATCCTCCTGTTATTAGTTTCCAACTCCTTCTTAGAATGAGTTGAATTGTCACTAATATCAAACCTGCTAGTAATAATACAGGTGGCTGTTTTAAATAAATAGATTACAGATGGGAACAAATATATGTAAATAAAATTTCATCTCTTAAGTTTAATTGTATCCATAAAATGGTCCTAATCAAATTTTGTAAGTTCTTTTCCCTATGCAGCCCAACACTAATTCTCTGTTTAAACTTGACTCTTTTAGTTCTTAGCCCCTTGGATAGTACATAGATTTTCTAACCATTCCTCATAACCTACAAATATCAATCTTCTCTATCTAAAAATTTCCTCCACCATTTAAAAATCACCTAAAATCTCACAGAGCTAATGAATCCTATCCTGACTTCTCAACTAGTAATCTTTCTAGCCTGGACTTTTTATTCTTATTTAGGAGAGAGATCTCATGCAAGAAAGTATATTTGGGGACTTCAGCATATATGCTCAATAAAGTTATGAAACTGGATGAGAACACCTAGTAATTGAATGCAGTTAAACAAAAAAAGACGTCTGAGGACCGAGACTTGGACACTCCATATATAGAAGTTGGAGAGATAAGGAGAAACATTTCCCCCACCCCTAGAAAAAGACTAAGAGAGAGGTGACACAAAGTTCAAAGTAAACATTTAACCTAAGTGAAAGAAAAAGTATTCCAAAGAGGAAAGAGTGATCAACTGTGCTAAATACTGCTGATGAATTGTAATATATTTTGAATCCTTTGCTCTTCTTCTTATCTGACAGAGGAAGAAGAGCATTGAGATAAATCAAAAGGTTTCTTGACTTTTTTTTCTCTCAGTTTTCTGGAACAGCATGATCACTTTTGGAAAAGTCCTTCCTCATATCAAAACACCTTTAGATTTCTCACTGGCATGCTACGATCACCCTATTTTTGAGAATGTCAAATACTAAAATTTCCTGTGCTCTCAAGTTTAAGATTTAAATAGAGTGCAAGAAAGACAGCAGTAATGTTATAAGTATACATTCTACTTTCCTCCAAGAAAACAGTTAATTCCTCTTAGTGATGGTGAGGCCAGGCATTTGCCCTTTCCCTCCTTCGAGCACTCATCGCCCTGCCACTCAGAAACATGCAGTAAGGACTACACCAAGCATAGGAGCGCAAGGTCCTGGTCGTGGCTCTCACACTGACTTGGTAACATCAGCAAGTCATTTGATCTTGTTAATCACTGAAATTCTTCTTTCTTTATTATTGTTATTTTTATTTTAAAGATGTGGGGCACAATTCAGGGTTAGGTACCTGGTCATCATGCAGGTAAAGTTTGGGTACCCTTATTGAAGTCATGTGCCCCCTCCCCAGCAGTATCAACTTAAATTAGGCAAAATCAAATGTCATTTGTATGATATCACAGTGAATAGTGTAGCTCATTGAATGACCTGTGAAAATAATGGATTTACTAATTAGCTAGTTAGTTTTGCATTAACTACAATGAAAAAGCCTTTACATGACTCCTTCTAACATTCTTTAATAGGACTCTTAATTATGAAGTGAAGAAATATAAGCTAATATAAGCATGTTTTTAAAGGTTATAATAGATCTTAGAGGCACAGTTCATATCTCTCTACTTCTGACTAAAAAATAAAAAGATTTCACATGGATGTCTATGTACACTGAAATAAAAAAAAACTCTCAATTTCAATAAAGATGATGAAATTATTGTATGGTGCATTTTTGTTATGGGAAACAGTTCATATTATGTAGTAAAAGTTGATTTATATCATACTATTTATCAAATGAGGAATAAGAAATCTTTGTGACTCGTTTTGCTAATTTTTCTTTTACCCATATAAGAAACAATACATAATAAAAAAAAAAGATACAAAATAATTGTCTAGTAAGTTGACACTGGTGGGAGACATACACCACTTACCTCTGGCATTTCTTTTTCACTGAAGAATCTTTAATATGTCAAAGACAGTAGAGAAAATTGATAGCATGTTAAATGCTTTTCTTTTTTTGAAACTAAAGAGATGGAACCACATTTATCCCTAACCACAATGAGCTGGATGCTGTGCCTGGGGTTTTACGTGGGCTTTCTAACTGTGTCACTTCTTTTTAGGCATCCTTTTGAGGAGGCTGCTATGATCCTTGTTTTCCAAATAAGAGACTGAGTTTACATAGTGAGTATGTGACAAAACTTAAATACAATTTTAAAAGATATCTATCATTTTTTATTAATGTGTTTTTAAAAACTTGGAATGTTATTATCATGTATTTCTCTTTTTTTTCTTTCATACATGACTTTTTTCCAGCCATCACCAAATTACGTCATTGTTCCATAGAATCTGCTTCTCTTCCAGTTTCTTTATCTAGTTAATAAGACTAGTACCCTTGGGTCTTTTAGAATCTTTTTCAACATCTTTCTCTCATATTTTTATTTTGGGTTCTGACAAAGATTCATTGTTTGACCAAACTTTAGTCAGACTCCTGAACCTTCTCTTAGGTCCATCCTTGTACTTGCTTATAAAATACAGTTTTAGCAAGAACCCAGCTTAATCAGTTTAACAAGAATACCCTATCCTCCAAATCTGACCACCCTCCTTATGTAAAAGTGTTCCTCATCCTCCACTCTCCCCCAGGTGATATCTGAGCACCCTGGCCTGTCTTTAGCAAGAATTCTGTTTCCAGTTTAGCTAGAATTCCTCCTCATCCTTGATATTTCCTTCTAGTAATTTTATTCCATCCACTGACCTGCACCCTTACTCCTGGCTATAATTTCCTATTCACCCATGCTGTATTTGAAATTAAGCTCAATTCTATTCTGAAGTCTCTTTTATTTTATTGCCATAGTTCCTAAGTAAAATCTGGTTTTATCACATTAGCTACTGTCTAGCTCTGGTTTTTCTGTAACAGATCTTCCAGAAGGCTCAGGCTCCATAACTGCAATATAAGAATGGAATAAATTGCAAATGGAATAAATTCTCCTCAAGAAAAAATAGTAGAGCTCAGGGCTTAAGAATAGTGAGGCAAATTTGTAGTTGCACAAGACAAATCTTGTTCAACTTTTATATAGCAAAATTGTGACTTGTTTTTCAGTTGCCATGAACCCTCAAGTCATGTAACCTGAGCATGACCAGATGAATCAAGCGTGCAACCATGGGGGAATCCTAAATGCTGGGACTCAAGGGCCAGGACTGAATTAAGAAGCAGACACCACATGGCAGGATCCAGGATTCAATCAGATTGAGCTCTAGTGTCACCCATGCCATAATCCAATCAGATCATGCCTCCAGCATGCTCTCTTTGCAAGATCCAATCAGATCACACCTCATTACCCTATAATTATAAAACCTAACCTAGCCATCATCAGGGGAAAGCATTGATATGGGAGCTTTCCTTGGTTTTCTCCTTATTTCTTAAAAGTAATACAATTATCATGATAAATCCTCCTTGGCTGTAGCCACATTGACTTTGGGTAAAAATGAGTTAAAAATCTCCCTTTTCCTCCACTTATCTGCTAGCTGATCTTAGATATCTCTAAATCCATCTTTACCCATTGAAACAAGGAACAATAGAACATCATAGGATTATTAACAGTGTTAAATAGACAATCAGTGCCTACTGAGAGCATCTGTACAGTAGGCTACTTAGTAGCTTACAAGAAAGTACGTGGTTACGGATTGTAGATTGCAATACTGGGAATGAGGATAAGATGTATTTACTCCAGTGGCCACAATCTTTTCTTCACTCAAAGCACATGAAGAAATCACACTTCCATGTGAAATTCTGAGCTCTACAGCTAAACCTTTATCTCTTTCTAACCAACCAGAAGAATAAGAAATAAAAATACCTGATCATAAGAATGATTATATTGTGGAAATTAACTTATAGCTCTCTGTTTTATTTTGTTAAAAAGTAATTAATTTGCAAATTTGAGGATTTTACTATTGTTTGTAGCAAATCATGGGGGAGGAGCCTCACAACCAACCTCAGAAAATAGGCAGGTACGAGACCACCACAGTTTGGTACCATTGCCCTGGGTCACTGTTTGACCTCGAAGCAGGACTGTCCCAGAAGTTGTCAAAATGTTTGCCTCTTCAGCTGAGTTCCGCAATCACTACCTTGCTATAAACTGAATTTTTGCCCTTAAGAAGTATGAAGAACAACATGTAGGATACTAGTAGGAAGAACTAAGAACTTAGTTTACTAAAACAGCAAATTTAAAGGTTTTAGAAAATATAAAAATGGAAAGGCATGCTTTCCTACAATAAGGCTCCCAAATAATGGAAAATATGACAGTATAAATTGCGATCTGGATTAAAATTGTCTCTATCACTAACTAACATTTTGAGTTAACTTAGATGTTTGATCTCTATACACTTACTTGCCAACTGTAGAGTTTGTGTGATTCTCTCTCTACTTTTTTCAGGTCTACAAATTATGTTATTCTAGATAATAAACCTTAACTTCCATGAAGATGTGAAGACTGTTGTACAATATTATAAAAATATCTTATTTTAATTCTCTGATATTTTAAGTCAATATCCTAATAGAACTTTGACCTGTCTTTTGAGCATACACGCTTTGAGATTGATGTTTTGTTTTCAGTCATTCAACATTCATCCTGAAGAGCCCTCTATGTGCCAATAACTGTTTTAAATTTAGAAAGCCCTAAACAATTATCTCGAGAAGTATTCATTCTGATCTATTCTTGCTAATTCTGGAGCAAAAAAAAAAAAAAAGATCTAGGATTTGTAAACTTAATATCATGGAAAATGTTATCCTCCAGTTATGCAAACTTAAAACTGAAAATACTTCTGGCAAGCAAAGTCCCTCTTTAATTTTTTTTTAAGCATTGAGATTATGTATATTTGATGAAAGCTAATTTACTTTAATTCAATTTCCAATAGTTTATTATAATATTGGCTTTTTCCCCTAAAGTCTATTGAGCTAAAATAAAGTATTACAAAAATAAATAGAATACAGTACATAACCAGTGGATATTAAATTGGAAAGATAATTAGAGATTTTTAATCTGACTGTTCCTTCTGATGGGACTATAGGAAAGCAAACTTGTCAAGGGGCATTAAATTGTGCCTTATGTTCTATTCTAGCATACTTTCTCTCCAATCCCTTCCCTCCACCATTGGCAGCTGGCCAATTAATGGCTACACTGCATGATGAAAATTGGGTTGCCACTGATTTCCAGACAATTGCTTCAGAAAAGGGTTTTGTCTTTATTCACAAGAACTTAATTGAAAATCTCTTGTCTCTCAGTTAGAGAGAGACTGGTGATAACTCTGCTGCAGATGGAGCCATAAAGAACTCTCCCCTTAGGATCTCAGCATGTTGGAGAATCATTCTGGAGGATTTTCACAGGTCTTTAATCATAATCAACCCAAGAAACTGCAGCCAGTCGCATTGCATAAAATGTTTATTTTAGTTTTAGTGTTTGTTTGTAATTACTTATTATCCTCAACTACTGTCACACTGTCAACATATTAACTTCAGCAGTTATCAGGCAGGAATTATTCTAAAAAATAAATAGGGCATTTCTTTCAGGACTTTAAAGATAGAAAACAGAACAGGAGAGCAAGTCAAATGAAATTTGATCCCCCAACCCACAGCCCCCACTGCAATTGGAACAATGGATTCAAGACAGTCCTTTCATGAAATGTAATATAAGTAGGTTATAAGGGTGTTACAGAGTAATACGATTACTGAATTTCTTGGAATGGACTTTAGAAATAATCCAGTCAAATTCTTCATCCAAAGCAGAATTTCTCACTATTGCATTTCTTATAAATAATCATTTTTCATATCCAGTTGAACGCCCAAATAAATAAGTCTAAGAATATAGTGAATCTACTTATTCATCTTCACTTCCACCACCATAACCCAAGCTACCAATATCTTCCAAGTCAACTATTGCAATATTCCCCTAATTATTACTACGATATTCTTTCTCAGCCCCACTCATCTATTTTCCTTTCAGTAGCTGGAAGACCAATTTATGTCATTTCTAGTCTTCAACGATGACTTTTTTTATATTTAAAATATAGACTAAAATCTCCCAGAACCCAGCATGATTTGAAGACTGTAAAACCTAATTTCATCTAAGAACATGCTTCTGCATGTTTGACTGTTCCATTCATATTGGTTTTATTTTAGTTTCTCATTGGCAGTGAGCAACATTTGTACTTCAGCCTCCGATCCTGCACCGCCTTCGCTTTTCATTTGGCAGCCTTCTCAGCTAGACTCACCTTCACACCACACACTTCCCACAATCTCCGAGACTATTCTAATTCTCCCATTAAGTGTTACTATAGATCTTGCACTTGTCTCTCACTGAATTATTATAATTGAAATTTAAATAATTATTTGTATATAGATTTTATATCTTTTTCTCTACTAGACTACTGGGTCTATAAAATTAGGGAAAGTGCCTGTATTAGTCACCACTATATCTCTGGCACTTTGAAAAGCAGTCTGGTTCAATAAACATTGGCTAGTCAAAAGAATGGATAAATAAATGGTATTCATTTTTAAGAAATCATTACTAACTACTATTTTGTGAGATAGCTCATTCCACTAATGGTACTACGAAGTCTATCCTTTCTTTTTATTTTGATTCTTTGGAGCATTACACAATTGGTCTTATACACATTTGAATATAGCTAATTCCCCTGAAACATTTATTATTACATCCATATGTAACTCCTTCTGACTTATGCTGGATCTGGTTTCAACCTCTAGTTGCCCTCCTGTAGACCTCTAGATTTCTGTGTTATTGCAGGAGTTTATATTATTATGCACATTGACTTGAAACTGCTTAATTTGCATGTGGAAGTAAACTTCAGAGCTGATCCCCTTTAAAATAATTTTTCTTCCTTTTGCTTTTAAGGCATCAATCTCTTACTTCTCCTCCACACTCTCTTATGTTTTCCCATTAATTTCCTGTATTTTAACTTTTCCCTCTGACTGTTTCCTAGCTGTTGATGAATTCCACAATTCTGTCCTCTTCTACATTCTATTAATTTTGCATGCATTTCCTTGGTAATTTCATTTCCCAGAGATTTCACTGGCACCAATTACTGAAGACTGTCATTCCTTATCTCTTACATACCCACCTCCTGAATTACAGAGGGAATACACTTGATTTACATAGTCATTTGGAAGTATTTCTCATGAAGGTCTGTTTTACAACATGCAATCATGTTAACTGAATACTAGTACTATTATATGTAGTTGTAGTTTGCTGAATAATGTATTCATAGCAAGGAAAATTAGGCTTCTGCTTAATGTCATTTTGGACACCCAAATACCAGGAATCATAGGGTTTGATCTGCAGTCACATTCATTGTCCTATTTTCTTATTTTATAATTTTTATACTTATAAAAAAGATTACAAACCAGGTATGTAAACAATGAAAGAAACACAAATTGTAAAGCTCAAATTCAGAAAGGATGGCATATCAGAGTCAGGATTAGACAGACTTGAAAATAGCACAGCCATTTTATGTCCATTTATATAGGACAAACATATGGACTTTGCAACAACTGGAATGGATTTAAAGTCTACTTGGATGGATTTAAAGTAATACTCAGTGATCTATCACAGAAACAAAGAACTGAGTACCACTTGTTCTCACTCATAAGCAGAACTTGAACTTTTACCATTATACATAAGAAGGATATTGGCAGTAGTGGGATACTGCCAGGGAAGGTGGTGCAGGAGGGGGGAAACAACAACAATAAAGGTACATGATCTCAAGTCAGGCAAAGTGGGGACAAAAGGGAGGCCCAAACTTTACCCACATGATGACTACTTGTATACCAAATCCTCAATTGTACCCCACATCTTTAAAATAAAAAAAGAAGGAAAATAGGGTCAAAATTTAATGAAGAGCCTGGCTCCGTGGCTCAGCCTATAATCCTGCGCTTTGGGAGGCTGAGGGAGTGGATTGCCTGAGCCCGCGGGTTCGAGACCCGCCTGGGCAACTTGGCGAGACGTCATTTCTACAATTAATCAAAAAATCAGCTGGGCATGGTAGCGCATGCCTGTAATTCTGGCTACTTGGAAGACTGAGGCGGAAGGATCGCCGGAGTCCAGCAGGTCGAGGCTGCGGTGGCCAGGAGCGGCCACTGCACTCCAGTCTGGGTGACAGAGTGAGACTCCAACTCAAACAAACAAACAAACAAACAAAAAATTTTAATTAAGATTAGAATTAGAATAAATGCTGTCTTGTACTTGGGTCAATGCAATTTAGGCTGAATAATAGAAGAACTAAAAATGAGAAAGTAAAAAATGACTGTTATCGGCACTTATAAGATAACATCAGTAGTCTATTCTGCAGTTTTGGGGCATTGTGTTTTAAGGAAAACATGTATGAAAGCAAACACTGACATGGAAGACTGATGGGCAACATTGTCTAGTGTCATTTCCTGTTTGCACTTTGGCAAGATAAAAATGGGAAGCTTTACTAAAAAGAGTAGGAACTAAAAGGATGGAGGTATTAGTTGTTTTGTAAACACTTCCTGGGACATGATTTTTCATGAAGCAGCTCTTCAAACTGCATATAAGAGTCTTCTTGCTGCACCATCTTTTCCATATTTTACTTTTTTCATGTTCAGAATGAATTCTTCCAAAACTGTTGATTGCATAAATGTTTCCATCCTTCCTCATTTTCTATAAATGTGGGTGCCCTAGGTACCCAAAACAATGCTGTTGTCAGGCAATTTGAAATGATATGCCTTGTTTATTTATAAGACAAAACAAAATACAAATCTCTAACATATTTTATGGCAAGCTTTTCCTTTTTTATTTTTTAAAAATTTTAATGTATTTTTTATTTTTGATGACAGTATACTGAATGCTTTGGAGTTAGTCCTCAGGAAATCATGGCTCTACCACCTACTAGCACTCTGGCCCTGGGCAAGGTACTTAACTTATTAAATCTTAGTTTCTACATGTGTAAGATGGAGATAATGTTGCCACTCTTCTTTTCATTCACATATAATTTAAATTAAATATTCATTATCATCCTCTGTAGGCATTGTACATCTATTTAGCATTCAATAAACATTAACTGTTCTGCCAATCATCAGTAAATTCCAATGAGTTTATTGCCTCAACCTATTTTTATTCAAGTATATTTTTTTTTCTCAGGTAAATTAAACAGAATATACCAAATTTTCTCAGTCTCATATTATCCAAAGAAAGGAACTGAGATACACATTATTTAATATTGAAATAAATTAATATGGTGTGTTATCTCTTAAACTTACAAATCTATGTTTTTATTCACAGAAACTGATTTTCTACTTCTCAAATGACCAGTTCCTAGTTACACATTGTATGCACCTATGAATAATAAAGCAGAAGAGATATTTGTGATACTGGAGTTTAATGTCATCTTTTTAAAATTACATTTGCCACTTTATTGAAACTTTTTCTCAAATTATTCAGGCTTTTTCTACTTATTTGGTAAAATACTAGAATCTAGATCCTAAAAGGCACATTTAAATAGCTTGTGATGACAGGTTGGTGACTGGCAACTGAGGTAGAAAGTAGATTATTGGTCCACATAGATTAAAACTGTGTCAAAACAGTTTGTAAGCCACTGAGTTCAGTGATGTTATGACGTTATATAATTAAGATTATATAAAGAGATGTATAAACACCAGGTTAAAAACAGAAACTTCTATTGATTCTCGGTGTACTTTTGGTATAAACTATTATCTTATTCTTTTCTCATATGACTAAATAGTACTTCAATTTTAAGCTGGACTGAAGAATGGCACATAGCTCACTTGAAGCAGAAGTTTGATGATGTGAACACTTGGAACTCTTATAGTGGATTGGGATTTCTGACCTGCTTTGAGCTGATATTGTTTGTTGCTGAATACTATGATGTGTGAGTGTGTTTGCAGTGGAGTGTAAACAGCAAGAACTCTTCATTTCTGTGCAGCTTTCCTGATAGTTTTCTGTTAGTGGAGCAGAAATTTAGCATTCATTCTTTTAGCCATTGTGGTATCATGGGATACAAGGGTTGCCTTGGCAACTCCATCTAATTTAAGCAATATGACGTAACAGAGTATGTTTTATGGAGCAATTAATACATGTTTTGATACATTTCAACCAGATACTATTTGCTGCCCAAGATATTTATTAATAATATTCCTATAAAACATTTTGCAAACAGCATTGCTTTGATAAAAATAAAAACATTAATTTTAAGAATTCAATTTCAGCAAGAACTCTGTTTTAATTACTTTTCAAAGATGTCTTCTCTTTACAAACTAGAATCTGTGATATTAGCTAGCATGGAAATGGACTCTGAATAGGACAGACCAAGTGATGAGATATGCCGCTGTTAAGAAAACAGCCTGTTAACATAATTTTTGTTACACTGAGGTCTAAAAGGAAAACATGAGCTAAAGGGGCTTGATACATTCTTATTAGTGAATGCATCAAGTCACTTATAAGTAAATTGAAAAACGAAGTCACAGATGGTAGATTATATATCACAAAAAACAAAAGGCAGAATGTCCCAAGGGAACTTTTTATAAAACATCAGCATTTTCAGGATAACAAAATACAGATCAAGCATAAATTGGACAAGAAAGAATAATCCCTCCAGTATGCATTAAGACTTACATTCTTAACAAATTAAAAATCTGCCTTCCATGTATCTCCAAGCTTTTTCCCATGCCTTAAAAAATATAAACAAATAACTCATGGCCTGGATCCTCAAAGTAGGGGTTAGCTCTCACAGCCTACTGGGACTAGAATCAGCTGCCTCTACTCTCACGAGGTTCTCTACCCTCATCAGCTGACCAGAGCTAACAGTCTCTGATTTCTGTTTTAATTTCCATGTAGGGATAAATTTAAACACCTGAACTTTGTAATGTTCTGTTTTCCTAGTCATTCCCTAATAACCTATGAGATAAGAGTGTGCAGAGTTCAAGGAGTGTGAGGACATCAGTAAGTGTTCTTGATGGAGAAACTTGAAGGTTCTTGAGATTTTCACCAGCAGAAAATTTTTTAAAAAGCAAAAGCAAACCCAGGAACAAAAAAAAAACACTCGCCTTTCTCTGAAAATAAAAACTTAAGGCTAAACCAAAGTTCTAGACCAATGATGGTTCTCTATGGTCTACATGAGTTTCGTCTATTGATTTTTACCATATTAAAAGTGAAAGTTAAGGATTTTAATCATATTTACTAATTTACTTTAAAAAACAAAGATAAATCCATTACATTTTAACATACGTAACTTTTTGTGACAAACACATTTTCCAGAGTAAAACAAATACATAATTTCTGGCCAAATAGGTGGAATCTTTTTTTAAAAAAACTAATATGTTGTAATATACTGTTTAGTTGAAGTACATGAAGACTATCTGGGTCACAGAATTGGAGGGAAGAGTATTTTAATAGCCTTTCCAGGTAATTGTGGATAGTCTTATTTGCTTTTATATCAAATCTTGATTAAAAGTAATTTGTGGTGTAGAATTGGAAACCATGTGAGTAAATGCCATATACTGTCTTACATTTCAATTCATTTTTTACCTTGCATTTTGAAAGAATCTTGTACTTTTGCCTGATTCTGTAACATCATGTATAGAACATTTGGAAAGTATTGGCTCACTGAGCTATGCTGCTCTCACAAAGGTTAGCACATTGATTATTCAATATCAAAAACATCACATGCATTGATGTCATTACACAATTCATAGGAGAAATCTTTATGTATAGGGAGGCTGCAAAGTCAGGGTGGCAGATACAGCTCTCAAAATTCCTAACTGTCCCTTACTCAAATTTTATCTACAATTGCTGCCAATGCTTTCCTTTAAAAGAGCAGCCTTGCTTTATACATTTTTGAGAAATTGTTACAAGCTTCCTAAATCTGAACACTCAGAGTATGTTTATCAGTCATGTTTTCAGGTGAAAATAGCATCCCATGAAAAAAGCCACAGTTTCATTCATCACCCAATTACACATGTGCTTGTCCTCAAGACATTATTGTAATTCTTTATGTCACAGAGTGCCTAAGTGAACTTCTCATTTGACAAAGTAATACAGAGATGTGTAAGCAAAGGTGGAAATTTAATAAAGTTAAAATTTTTACTGACATAATTACATAAAATCTGTGTTTTAAAATTAGCTTTCATTGTATTATTTGAAGGTCTGCATTGCCATGAACACAATGACGACTAATGTAATCGGTGTCACCGCTTTGACTTGTGCTATGGGATGAGCAACTTGACCCACATTTGCTTTTACATCATCAGTGCAAATGTCAGCTCATGAAAGAGGCCAGTAGCAACTTAGTATCATTATAAAAATTATTTTAACCTCATCAACTCTCAGGGGTCTGTAAACCACACTGTAAGTGCAGCTATTCTAGACGAACACTTTGCAGAGAAATTACCCTAAATTTGCTTGACTTTAGAGAGTAAATGGCTACCGCATTTGCAAGTGCAACAGTTATAACATTTGTAGTACTTTTCTAATAGAGGTGCCCATATTAAGCAATACTGATAAAATCCAGGATAGTTCATTGTAAATAGAAATGTCTAGGCTGAGCAGGCAGAAGTAATTATTTTTCTTTGGAAGAAATAAGTTTTTATCAGGGTTATTTTAAAGGGTGAGTCCTGTGATGTGTTTATGGAAGTGTAAGGTTTTAAATTATATATTTTATTGGTCGTAACTATTCATAGTTTCTTCCTTTCCTGTGTTGACTTCACTAGCCCTATGGTATTGACCTTTAGAATTATATATTCTGAGTCTTTCAATTTATACATTTATTACCTTAAGTTTAAAAAATAAAGTCATTTTACTCTGGGTAGGTCATTCCTCCTTTACTTTTTTTTTTTTTTTACAAGACATAGGCATTAGGTTCTTTCTTTTCTTTTTCCTTTCTCTTTCTTTTTTTTTTTTAAGTATAGGTCATGCATTTCAGACATTTTAAGCATCCTTGAATAAAGAGCTGTGTTCTGAGAATACCTCTGGCATTTTAAAACATAGTATCAGAAAACTATATTATAGATCTTGAGTCAGAATTTAAAAATAAAACAAAACCTTTATAGTCCTCCTGCTTTTGTTACTTATGGAAATTTTTCTCCCTTAGAAACACAAAATCTAGAGGCAATAGTATTTTAATATAGAGGGAAATATATAAATATAAATATATATATATATGATCTGAAGGAAAATAGATGTAAGTTTGCTTGGGAGCTTCAGTGGGTATTAGTGTAGGTAACAGTCAATGCTAAAGATGCTAAGGAAGGGGTTTTGATTATGCCGGTTTATAGAGAAATGAAAAGCGAGTCAAGACTGGTTCTTTTGGCACATGTGGGTGATGTGTTAGGAAGAACCCAGCAGACCTTAATGAGCTGTCTGTTGGCCAGCTAGTCAAAATTCTCAGTATGCCGGAATAAATACGAACAAAGGATTAATGAATTCCTGGAAGACTTAGCATGGCATCTTTCAAGGTTGTTTTGCTCAGTGGAGCAAAAGCAAAATCATTTAGCATCTATTCTCTTGCCTCAGAGTTGCATGAGCTAACTGAAAAGAGTGAGTTACTGCTGGGAGAACTAAAATATTAACATGAAGGTCTGCATCACAGATACTGGATATTTAGCATGCCTGGAAGTCTGCATTCTGCTAACATACTTCAAGAGAACCTGGTAAACAATGTACTTCATAGGAAAGAGAGATTACACACCCATGCAAAAATCACGAGTAGAGGACATGTAAAATCCTTTTCTGTCAAGATTTTTTTCCCAGTTCCTATTTTTATGAAGAAGATCCATGATTCTCTTTTTTTCTCAAAGGATGATTCTATGCCATATTTCAGTATAGATGTCATGATAAATACATCTATATTTAAATAAAGTACACCTCATTTGAATAAACAAGTTAACAAAAAACACACTAATTCAGTATGGTTTTTTACTTGATTAGTAAGAAGAAAAGGGATAATTAACAAACTGTAAGTTGAAAGTTTGTTTAAATTGAAAAGTAGGTCATTTTTGTTCATCAGAGTTCCTTCTTCAAACTACTTTTGCCCTATTTTGTAAATACTAGAAAGAATGGTAGGATATGTAATTTGTTCATGTAAACACTGTGTGTAAAACATCAAAGACTGGGCTAAAAAAAACTGTAACAACTCTAAAAATAACCACAGTATAATTCTATTTAGACAGGCTCTCTACTGTTACCAGTTACTAAATTTAAGAAGATGTTGAAGTCAGAAATGTTAGCCTCTACTTTTACAGTTAAGATCTGGGTTTTCCAAGCCTTCTAACAATGTTACAATAAGAAGAAACCTATATTTAGAATAAATATTTACGTTGGGAAAAAAATTTGGATTAAATTTAATCTTGTTTTTAATATTGACAATACTATTGAGATAGGATAGGCAAAAGAAAAAGCAAAGGTCATATGTACTTATTGCATTATGTGATTGATAGAAATATTAAATTCAAAAAATAATTCTGACTATATTGTGTTTTGAACATTATTTAATTTGAATCATGCAATTTTAGTGCTAAAAAAATAGAGAAAATATCAGCTAAATTCTTTATACAGGTGTAAAACATGGAGACAAGATTAAAAGACTTTACCAAAGTTTTACGCCAAGAGATAAACTTAAGTTCAAGTCTCCTAAATCCTAACATTATTTGCTCTCCATCACACTTAGTTGCCCAATTATATGCCATGTGGACTTTTGTCATATATGGCTTTATTTGGGGCCATGGAGCTAAGGCATTTCATATAAATTCAAAAGCCACATTGAATTTTTCCTTAGCCATTACGAGACAGTAATAGATGAATTCAGTAGCTCTCAAACTGGGGTAAATGTTCAACCCTTCCCATATTACCTGTCTAAGGTTACTTGTAGAACTGCTCACTACTATTCTTGAATATGGTTTTGTATGAATCTATGTGTAGTAGAATAACTGTCAAATATGTACCTTGAAAGAAGAAATAAGATCTAGTGTAAGATAGATTAGTAGGGTGTCTACGGCTGTACCACACTGAATGCGCCTGATCTTGTCTGATCCTGGAAGCTAAGCGGATTTGGCTGGGCTAGTACTTGGATGGGAGACAGATTAGTAGGGTAACTATAGTTTACAATAATCTATGGTATATTTCAACAGAGCTAGAAGAGAATTTAAATGGTTCTAGAATAAAGAAAAGACAACTATCTATGGTGATAGATATCTCAAGCCCACTGATTTGGTCTTTTCAAAGTTTATGAATGTATTAAATTAACAAATGAACCCTGAACTATGTATATATATTTTATATCAATTTAAAAAGCAAGCAAACAAACAAAAACCCCTGAGAATAGCTGTCTAAAGTAAAAGGGAGATAATTAAATAATTGTAAGGTAACTTTTAATAAGGTGTATTAGGATCATCTTAACAAATAGTGGGGTTCGTTGCTGTGGGTCTTTACACAAATACTGCTGTAAAAATGAGTAACCTATAGAAAACAAATCATTGCTTGCCTTTATAGTCCAATGCTTCTAGTGCATTTGCCAAGTAATCCAAGAAAGACATGCTCATTAGTGCCTCATTACTTAGCTGCATAATTGCTGTTCATATGAGCAACACAAATCACAGGAAAACTTATTAAAGTAACCTACTAATTTTTTTTTCTGACGAGCTTCATTATACAGTATCTTCTCCTAATTAATGTAATCAGCACCATAAAAATCCAAGATGAAAAAGAACTATTAGGCCATCTATATCGAACTACCTAGGAAAAGAGAGGCTATTTTCCACAATGACCAGTCCATTAATCTCAAGCAAGAAATTCCATTGACCTCACTATAAATAACTGCTTCTCTTTTTAAAAGCCCTACCTATGATGTTAAATCTCTTTACTCCTTAGAAAATTCTGTGGATTTCTTGAAGAGGAGAATAGGTGCTAAAGTTCAGAACAATTTCACTACATGAAACTTTTAATGCCTTCTCTCTAAGTCCAGTCTGAAGACACTAAACCTTAAGATATAAAATCTAATCCTTTCCTTTGTATGGTCTTAAACATTGTGACCCTAAACTAGAGTCCCACTTTTGACTTTCTAGCATAGTCTTCTCTCTTACATTGAGTTCAAGTGTTTTTAAATTGTTATCTCACAAAAGGGTGTTGAGATTTTCTCTGACTTTGCCTTAGTTTATGCCATTCCCTCAGTTTAGAATGCCAAACTCATTCCTTTCAACTTTAGGAATGCACATTTCAAAATTTGGATTGAAGGAGTAGATGACCTCAAAAGCTTCTCCAATTCTCAGATATTATTATTTTGTTTCCTATTAATCCTTGAGGGATGATATGGTATTAAGCTATAGAACAAATACTAGATTTAGATAGAGATGATTACCACAGACTTAAGATTACAAATACTACTCTTGATTCTTGGTCATTATCTATAGTTTTCTACTGAATAATAAATAATAGCACTATATATGGCCAGTGATAGAAAATATTTTTAAAACTTTACACTCTTCACATTGAAAGCATATTTATAGGAGACATGTAGGTATAAGGACATGTGAAGCAGGGCCACTGCCAGAACACAAAGGGCTTGACTAGGGTTGAATGATTCCATAAATGCCTGAATCTAGAGAGAACCATGTGTTAGTGACCCAGGAATGTCACCCAGGCCGTACAAGTCCAACAGGGGTCCAAAAATCTCATATAAATTCAAATGGCAAAACATCTTGTTTAGCTCCCTTAATAATGGTGTCTTAAAATTTGTGTGTGTGTGTGTGTGTATGTGTGTGAAAGAGGTAAATTTAAAATTAGATAAGTTAGTAAATATCCAATAAGTAAAAATAAATATAACTGCATTTATAAGTCCATTCATTGCCATGCCTTAGTTGAAAAATATTACTAGAATAGAATGATTCATTTGCAAAACATGGCAAGGTGCTAGAATTTTGTATATATAAATACAGAGAAAACACATAAAATATCAAGGGAACATATATACAATGAGGGAGGAAAAAAGAAATAAATATTATGAAAACTAAATTATCCAAAAAATGTAAAGATCTAGATTTTATTTCAAGTAAACATCAGGTAAATAAAGTAAATATGATGTACTTGTGTATGAGTGCTGATCAGTCTTCACAAATATTGAATTCCTAGGTCTGTAAGTACATAAAGAATATACATGTAAGCTGAAAAAACCCAGAGACTTCTGAATATGAAAAGTGGTATGGTACGTGTGATAGGAACAACTTTTTTTTTTTTTAATATTCAATATTTTTTATTATGATATTGTGGGGTACAGTTAAGGGTTAGGTATACAAATATGCCTTGTTCAGGCACCCTTGTTGCTAAGAAGTGTCTCCCCCTCCCCAGACAGATATTTACTACCATTAATCCCGTCACCCTACCCCTCTCCCCCCATAGTTCCCCACCACTGTCAGTCATTTTCTTGTGGTAATACGTTGGATAATCAAGGTCTACTATATGAGTGAGAACATGTGATACTCAGTTCTTTGTTTCTGTGAGAGGTCACTCAGTATTATAGACCCTAGTTCTATCCAGGTTGTTGCGAAATTCATGATTTTGTTCTTTTTTATGGCTGCGTAGTATTCCATTGTGTATATGTACCACATTTTTAAATCCACTCTTCTTTTGATGGACAGCATGGTTGCTTTCTGGTTCTTGCTATTGTGAACAATGCTGTGATAAACATATGTGTGCAGGTATCCTTTTTTATAGAGTGATTTGAGTTGTTCCGGGTATATTCCCAGTAGGGGGGTCATATGGGAGGTTGATATTTAAAGCTTTTAGGAATCGCCACACTGCTTTCCACAGAGGTTGCACTAGTTTACACTCCCACCAACAGTGTATAAGTGTTCCCTTTTCACCACATTCTCTCCAGCATCTGTTATTTTTGGAGTTATTGATAATGGCCATTCGACTGGAGTTAGGTGGTATCTCAGCGAAGTTTTAATTTGCATCTCCTTGATGACTAGTGAGGTTGAACATTTCTTCATGTATCTGTTGGCCTCTCATATGTTTTCTTTTGAGACGTGTCTGTTCATATCTTTTGCCTACTT